>BPLR01000349.1:0-36292 GCA_021605095.1 Caerostris extrusa | reverse complement strand
ATTAATATTGATGGTGTATGGGGAGGAATAATGATCGATGATGGGACGCTACAAGTTTTCAACAGGGGGATCTTGGGACCGCCCAGAGATATCGGGATGAGCTTTAGAGCCTTATATAAAGACTTTGAGAGATGCATATGGATCTGACTTTTTATTTATGGACTATAATGCTAGTCCACATCGAGCAAACCTCGTTGACGAATTCCTTTAAAGTGAAAACATTCAGCGAATATCGTGGCTAGCAAAGCTACATCTCAATCCGATACTTGCAATTACGGACTATCTTGGAAGAGCAATTGCATGTAGACTTCCTCCTTCCTAGAGATGTAAAAGCTCTAAAGATGGCATTGCTGAAGAGGGGGAGCTTAATTCCCAAATTGTGGTTAACAGGACTTTATTGCCAGGATGAAAATACATTGTGATATGTGTATACAAGTCAAACGAGATCGCATTCCATATTAAATTAATAAGACTTCATTTTTTTTCTGAGTTATTCCTTTTTTTCTGAACTCTCTTTGGCATATTTTATTATTGTTTCATTTCATGTTACAATTATATACCATATGCAATGTTCTTAAAATTTGTATTTTTTGCATTCATGTATCATGTTATGTATAATTCCAGACAAATTCATAAAATTATAGTTCACAGTTCCTGAGAAATCCGTGAATTTATGCATGTAAAGATAATTTTGGACATGAGTGTAGAATCTGACTCGTTCTTTTTCTTCCAGCTGAAACACTTGGTAAATATCGTTGGAAGAACCTCAGTTACAACCATGGGCTCTCTCATATTTTTGCTTGAGTTCTCTATTGATTTTTTGATGGACGTCGAACAACTACTATTTCTCCCGGTTCAAAAGTAATTGTTCGGCATTTTTCTTGTCGTAGTGCTCCTTCATTTTATGATAGTTTCGTTTCGATTACACTATGCACTTCTTTATTGAATTTCTTTGGATCAGTCCACAGTTGGTTTCGGTGAATAACCAAGAATTTCAAATGGCGTTTTATCTGTGATTTTTTTGACTATATTATTCAAATTTTCTTTTGTTTGTTTTATTCGTAAATCCCAATCCTTATGACGTGAACCACTCATGGACGTAGTTATTGTGGAGAGGACTGTTCCATTGATTCGTTCTACCATTCCATTGCCCATAGGATGTTGAATAAAAATTGAGGAGTATTTTTTTCGTTATCATATGTCAGTACTTTTCAAATTGTGTGATGTGCAACACGAGCCTCTGTCACTTATGATTCTGTCAGGTAATCCAAAATTATTAACAAAATTTTTCAAAGGTTTTTAAAAATGTGTGTTGGGAGGCAGTGTTTTTGACTGGAAAAAGTCTGGCGAAATTGTTAAATATAATTAGTAAATCTTGATTTCCTCGAGTACTTTCACCGAAATGTCATAAATGGTCCATGTGAACAATTGAAAAGGGTCTTTTTCAGAATTAATTGGGTGTAGATATCCTTGTTGTTTTCCACCTGGAGTCTGGTTGACTAGGCATTAGAAACACATTGCTATATATTTCCGTAAGTAAAGCTTCATGTACGGAAAACCAGTACATCTCCTTTATTTTTGCTAACTGTCCTATCAACAGAAAAATGTTCCATAAGATCGTGAAATTTGATAGCCGTACTTTTAACACTTTTTGGGATCGCATACAGAAGTTTATCTTTTCTTTCGATTCTCTATATACTTGATTTCGTTTGAAGACATAATTTATGAATTTTGCTTTTCCTCAAACATTCTTTCATGTTCTTCCTTCTTAAAAATGTCAATTATTTTTAAATCTTTATCAACATGTTGAGTGATCAAAACTTGTTCATCTTCACTTAGTGTTAGGCATACTTCACATTTCTTCTTTATGAGGTTTGTTATAGTATCTTCTGATTCGAAACTGAGCTCCACTCATTGCGTCAACATGCATCATTTTTATGCCCGGTCTGTGGTGAACTTCAAAATCATATTCTTGAATAAGTATACTTCATTCTGCGATCTGACGATTGCATGATTTTTCTGACATTCATATAAATTACTGATTGGCAATCAGTGACAACTGAAAAACGCATTAACAATATAAATTGTCTCAATCTTTCTAATATCAGTACAATAGCTCAACACCAATTTACTTGAATGATAATTCTTTTCAGCCTAATCGATTTCTTGCTAACACCTGCAGTAAACTAGGTGCCACTTATTATCATTTCCAACGGAAACAGCATTCAGTGATGCCTTCCGCACTTGCATCGGTATGTACTTCGGTTTTAGCATCTGGAGTGCCAAAGTAGGTTGGCGAACCAATTTACTTTTCAAAACATCGAAAAATTGCTTTTCTTTTTTTCACATTTAAAATCTTCGTTCTTCTTAATTACCTCTCGGTTTTGCTTTATGTAACAATTTTGAACAAATCTCATAAAAGAACTTTGTTAAGCCGAGAAAACACCTGACTTCATGCGAATTTGTTGGTTGAGGAAATTTAGAAATTACTTCCTCCTTTTTTGAGCCTGGTTTCATTCTATACTTATTAATAATGAAGCCTAAACATTCTGCTTCAATTTTCGCAAACTCGCATTTATATAATTTTAAAAGTTAAATTAGCTTCTCGTAAAGTCACGAATACCTTACGTAATTTTTTGATCATTTCTTCCCAACTATTGGCATGCACAAGGATGTCGTCAAGATAACATAAAATATCTTTGCTGCTTATGCATCCTAAACCATGGTACATTAGCCATTGAAATTCTGTTGGTGCGTTAGTTAATCAAATATCATTATTTCTAATTGTCTAGTTTCAACTGGTGTGAAAGAATCAGGGATTTCTTTCATTTCCCTGCATTCTAATTAACCCACTATTTACTTGTTCAGATTTCGCCTTTGCAAAAATTTATGCCGTTATTTATTATTTTCGTAGTTTCCTCCACTTGCAATTTAATCCATGGCGTTTCTTTGATGCAGTTTAATCCAATAAATGGCTAGCCTTTTGCATAACCGATATGCAAAACATCGCCCACCCATCATACGCAATATGTGGCAAATATGAAAAGGTGCGCCCGACAAAAACATCAACTGGTTGAGCCGAATCTGGAACAATTAAAACAATATCTTTTCTCATTACTTCCTAAAACTAACCTTAAAACTGGGCACTTTTGATTCCCAAAGGAATAAAGATCTTTTTACAAGGCGTCCTATTAATTCCTAGACTCACTGCAAAGTGATTCTTTTAATAAACAAGAAGAAACACCAGTGTCCTGCAAACAGCTGACAGTGCGATTATTAATTGTAGCATTTCTCAAATACTTGTCAACGGTTACGGACGATTCAAGGTCGCACACGCTTAAGCTAATTTCTTTTTTTTTATTCTTTGAGCAGTATTTTTTTTGCATGGCCCTTTGAACCACATAAAGTACAAGGTCTTGGCCAATCTTTTGAAACATGGCCAAAAAGGTTATATGAAAAACAGTTGGGTTCACCATTTTCATTACGGATAGATGAATGAAATACTTTACGGTTATTATATTTAGGCGAATTTTCTTTTTCATTAAATTCATGAATTATAATAGCATTTCTGTTTTTCAATTTATTAGACTCTAATCCACTTTTATGATACTTCGATAATCGCCAATAATTTTTTTTTAATCATTGCAATGATGTCCAAATTTATACTCATTATTTATTTCATTCCGAATATTTTCGCATTCTTCTAATAATTCTGCCAACTCATTTGCATTTACATATTTAGGCCATGTATCAATAAAATGTTCTCGCATAAAATTTGGAACACGTTTTTTCAACTGATCTGTTATAATTAATTCTTTTAAGGAATCGAAATAATTAATTTTAATCCCTTCAGACATTCGTTAAAATAATTACTTAATTCAAAAGCGAAATCTGTCTACGTACCTATAGGATCCCTAATATACACTCATGCCCATAAATTAAGAATAATTCAGAATCACACAGAAATTGAACTCTAAAAATAAAAATTTCACCTGTAGAATTATCACACACATCTTGAAGAAGAATATGCAAATTACAGGAAACCACCAGATGGCGCGGATAGTACGTCAACAATGACGAGAGTGTAAGAGAGGAGTTTATAAGGAATGATGGCAAATAAGTAAAATTGTTCACAAGCGCTTTAAAGCCTTTCAGTGCAATAACCGCATAGTTATGGCACAAAGGAAGCATTTGGATGATTTTTACGTGGTAGAATTATCGGACGACTGGAATGTGGACGTACCTAGCTGGAAGTATCAAGGAACTTGGAATCGCCCAGAGTGTCATCTCCAGGCTTTGGCAACGATTCCAAGATGATGGTGATGTGTGAGTAGATGTTACAGCACAGGTCGCCCTCGAGTTGCAACGCCGAATGAGGACCGGTATTTAGCAGTTACTGCCAAAAGAAACAGACGGAGCACAGCATCAGACCTGTCTCGTCAGCTCTCTTCAGCTACCGGTAGGACAGTTTCAAGGCAGACCGTGTACAGCGCTTAGGGCACATTGGTCCATATGCTCGTAGGCCTGTCAGATGTGTTCCACTTACCTCAACTCACTGTCGCCTCCGATTAACCTGGAGCATGCATTGTGGACACCGCAACAGTGGTCTTGTGTGATGTTTTCCGACGAGTCCAGGTTTAGTTTGCAGTCTGATTCTCGCCGGACTTTCATATTGAGAGCGTCATGTACCCCTTACCACCAAGAGAACACCATTGAACGATACAGTTACGGTGGTGCAGGATGGCTCGTTTGGGGAGGAATTATTCTTGGTTCCAGAACTGACCTGCATGTTCAGAGTGTAACGATGACAGGCCACATCTATCGGGATGTCATTCTGGAACAACATGCACGTTTGTTTCGGGGCGCCATGGGTGCTGAATTTCTGTTTATGGATGACAACGCCCGTCTTCACCGTGCAAACATTGTAGACGAATGCCTTCATTTGGAGGATATCACCCGTATGGATTGGCCAGCATACTCACCGGACTTGAATCCAATAGAGCATGTGTGGATATGCTTGGCCGACGAATTGCAGCCCGTCAACCTTCTCCCACCTATCAACCGGAACTTCGGAGGGCATTGCTTGATGAGTGGTGTAATATTCCCCAAGATCAGATTGACAATTTGATACTCAGTATGCCTAGGCGTTGCAAAGCCTGTATTGCATCGTCCGGGACACATACTCCATATTAACCATCATACTAACCATGTTATACTGTTTTTTGTAAATAGGTTCTTTTTTGAAATTTGCTCCAGGGAGTAAAAAATCGCAATTTTTATTAATTATGTCAAACATATAGCATCTCTTTTGCTCTTTACCTTTTGTTTAATAAATAGACTTTACAAATAAGTCAAATTTGTTTTGCTTCTGTCTCTTTCTTTGCCTGAACTTCATTATCCTTAATTTATGGACATGAGTGTAATAAATAAATTTCTGGCGAAAATTTTTTTAGGGCTTAACTCAAACCTCTTTAATAACAAACTCTTAACAAATACAAATTCATTAGCTTCTTCTTTCAGATTCTCCAATTTTAATTGGGTAATTTCTAAGGTTTACAGTTATAACAAATGAAACATAAAATCTTTTTTTTTATCCTTACTCGTTTTCCCTGCCGTTCAAATAAAATTAAAAATGAAGATATATCTCCTTTCTCCGGATTAAATCTCTGTAAGAGATTTCTTAAATTTAGTGATTTGCTTACTTCTGGAGCATTAATATCACATTCAATTGGCATTTAGAAAATAAGTTTATTTTTGCTTTGAAGCTTTAATTTCTCCAATTCAAAAGTTCTTTGCTTTTCCCATTACTCAATTCCTATCTGTCTTAGCTTTTCATTTCCTTTTTCGAGCTTTTAATTTTTCTTTTTAATTCTTTTCTCGATTATTATTTCGAAAACTTGTTCAACAAATTCTTCGTCATAATTTTCTCTATTAACTATAACGGCTTCGTTGCAATCGTTTCACCGATTTCAGTTACCAATTCTTTGAGATCACTTTTTCAAACTTTTTCCAAGGAGAGATATTTTTATATGTATATTTAAAAAAATAAGCTTGAAATACTTTTGCATTTAAAAATAAATATATACTTTAAACTTCAAAATAGGAAGGAAATCATTTACCTTTTATTCCTTGAAACCGTAGTCCAATTATTTTCGCACTTGTATACTTTTTCACAAAATATTTTTGATTCAGGTATAATTATCCCACTTCTGAAATATCTTAAAAACTTACTACTAGTAATTATTACATTTTAAAATCAATAATATACTTTATTTTACTATCAACAAACATTTCTCTTAAGAACCACCGTCAAGATTGTTTACATTGCTTTCTTTACTCTGTTAGCCCAGTAACATATATACACTCAGCTCGATTGCGTCATCTACGACGTCAGCGTTGGCTGCGCCATCTATCGTTAATGACAGCATTAAAAATAGTCAACAAATGCATGGCAAGTTTTTTAAAAATTTATATTTTGAAAACTATTAATTACACATAATTTAATCAGCGACACATGAAAGTAAAGAAAAAACATTCCAAAGACCTTAGGGTTTTTTCTTTTGTTCTAAATGTTTGATATGCGAACCTTCGACAACGCGGCAGCAGACAGCTAATCTGTACTCAAATTTGTTACACATTTTGTGATTCTATGTAACAGTATTGCAATTCTGCTACAGCATTTATTAATGTAACACTAATGCATTCTTCATGTTCTTTGAGTATCTTCGGCATTGGTTGTTTATAAACATTATCTTTAATATAACCCTCTAGAAAGAAATCATATGGCGTAAGATCAGGGGATCTTGGTGGTCGTGTGAATAAGGGAAAATCATTCTTTAGATTGAAAACAGTGAAAACTAATCTTTCAAGTAACTATAGTTCGAACAAGAATTGTGGAAAAAAGGTAAATATCCTGTTTAAAAGCGGAAATGGACGAATCGATTATCTGTTAGTGGTGCTACTCAGATATATCCTGCGCAAAGTTGCTTTGAATGGAAAAAAGTTTAATAGTTATTGCGGAATCTTTATTATCTATATTTTTATTTTGATGTTGTTAAAAATTTAATTATGAAAATTAATTATTAAAAATCAAAAATTCCTCCGAAATAACCTTTACTTTCCTATTATGTCACTCTGTTTGAATCCAGTCAACTTGGCAGCTTGCCAATTTTCCACACAGAAAACAGTAGAACACAACAGAACTATACAAATACCACATATTAGAAATATGCAATGACTCGAAACCGCCATGCTTTTTAAAGCACAAAACTGTGTATTTTTTTTAATGTGTAATAGTTTTAAAATATATAAAGTTCTAAAATCAAGGATTTATAAATATTTAATAAAATATATGACATTTTATTTTAAATAAATTTATTTTTACAGATTGCAACCTTCCAAAATCACTTTGTTTGTGGAAAAAGTATTTCTTTTCCTACTAAAGTAGATGAGGAGTTTTTTTTTTTTAATTATTTAGAAGAAATAGCTTCTGGGGCTAATAATCTTAATTTATGTTAAGTCAAAAAATTTAAAATACTATTTCACATAACTTTAACATTTTTAAATCCGTCAAAATGTAAATATGCTTTTACTTTCTACAGACAATAAACAGCGAATAATAAACTGATTTGTTCCTCTGACAAACAGAGTAAATTAATAAATAATATCTTTGTATTTTTATCACGTTAATAAAAGATGGTAAGGTTTTTAAAGATTTCAACAAGTCCAAAAGTAATAGATATGCGGATCATTATAACAAAAACTCAAAGAATAAATCTAAGAAATTCAAGGAATTATTTAAAAAAATTATTAGTTTTTTTCAGTAATTGATATCGACAAAAAGCACTCTTGCTATGCTTCACCAGGAGATAAGATCGGGTTTAAGCCCTCTGAATTCTTAATTTTAAAATCATGTCACGTCTAAAACTATTTTGCATGAAATAATAATAACGAACTACCAGTTATAGTTCGTTCCTAATACAAAATAACTAAAATTGCTTGTTAACGACGCTCGGTAGGTGACATGAAAAATTTAAAATAACTATTTATTTTATACAGATAAAAACGATGCAATTTCGAAATCAACGATATCTCATACAAATCTGTATATTATACGATTTTGAGACGAAAATATTAATAAACGGAAAAGTAAACGAGTTTTTTTTTTTTCCTGCGAAAAATAACCTGAAGAATTATATTTTTATCATCAAAGTTTTTTTCATAATTTAAAATTAGAAAAATTTTCGAAACTGATATAGTTTGAAAAAAGGAAGCATAGAAAAAAAAAATTGAAAGAAATTTACACGATATGCAACAAAGTCAAATGTATATGTAATTTTTTTTATGATGCAAAAGAAAGAAATTTTAAGAATTGTGTCCCATCGTAATATCACAATATGAAAAAAGTATAAATAAACAATCAGTTATAAATATTAATATATATTGTATAAAATTTACAATTTAAAAATCAATAAATATCGATATTTTTCAGTAAGTAGTACAGTCTAGAGCTCTTTTATTGCACCCTTTTTAAGAGGAGGAATTCAAATGTAAATTTAACTTTAACTCGACTTAATTTATGAAGATAAGGTAATGAAATCTGTGAAACCTCAGTTAAATCTGTAGATATGAGTTTTTTATGCGAAAATATTAATAAACGGAAATGTAAAAGAGTTTTTATCAAGAAAATAACCAGAAATTATATGTTAAATGTATTGTTTTATCGATAAGTTAAAATTGAATTTCTTTGTATGAAATAGGTATGGTTCAAAAATAATCAACCCTTTTGTTTAAAATAGTGATAATATTTTATTAGTAAGTCTTGTTCAAACAGCAGTTTAAGAACTGAAAATTGTTCGTTGTGTAAAGAAAGGGACTCTCGTAAAATAATTTCTCTCAATAGGTTAAAATAAATATTTCCATTCTAAACCAACATTGTTTGAGAGTAGAGTGTCTGTGATTTATGTGCTAAAAAATTAAATGATTATTAAAAATTAATTAAGGATTATTAAAAATTCATGGCACGTTCATAAACGTTGCCCAATGCGAGATTTTTAAAGGTCAGTTTATCAATCAAGTAAAAGTCTCTCTAAACAGCCGTCGAAAACTAATTTTTACATAAGTGGTATTATTTCTAACTCAAATTGCTTCAAAGCTGAATATCATAACTTTAAAATTGTGGGGAAAAAAAAAACAGTGAATAAACGTACCATATGTCGCAATTTTAAAAAGCACCATTTTACGATCACGGTTTTTCATCTTCCGCCATATCTGTGGTAAGAAAGAATTTGGAGCGTGCTTTGCAGGGGAAATAAATTTAAATTCTTTACGAGTCATAGTTTTTAAAAATTTTTTTATAAATTTTAATTAATACATCGAAAGAATTGGAAAAATTAAATGTGGCGGTTTTTCTTCCGTCATAAGTCTTTCGGCGTACTCTGCTATTCCCAAATCGCTGACTATATCTTCCAACTATTTATAACTCACTTTTCTGGATAGAGATTCTATCATTATTTTACAAATCTCTCATAAAATGGATGAATTGCTTAATATTGTAGTGCTTTTAAACATTATTTCTTTTAATTAAAACAAAACCAGAATAAAAAATTAAAAAAAATGAAGTTTTTGAATTACTGACAACTGTTTGCACTTTGTAAAAATTTTTCGAGCTTTTAATTTTGAAACATGTTTCTTTTCCGCACCAAAATATATAGTTAAATAAAAAAAAAAAAATTATGAATAATATACAAAAAAAGGGATTTCATAATTCTCATATAAAATCATTTAAAAAATAAAATGAAAGCCACAAAAATTTTGCTGATGTAAAATTTTCAAAAGTTGATGCAATAATGTCCTGAAACAGCAACAAAAATTTCAAAAGAAAGATCATTCAAATCATTCATTGCTTATGACTTTTGTTTTCCAAACTCGAAAATACAGAAGTTATTTATAGTACCTGCCCTAATTTCGCTGAAATATTGTAATTAGTCACTTACATATCAGTCGTTCTATTTTTATTTTTTTTATTGTTGATTGCTAGAAAACCAGCATTTATTATTGTCTCGGAAGTGTTATTAGCTGTGGAGCGTTTAAAATGCAGCCCAAATTGCTGAAGCAATCATTTTTAAAAATCTCCATATTTCCGTTACTGAAAATAATGTTTTAAATCCTGAACAATTCGGCTTCAGAAAAACCTTCCTACCACACATCGACTACTGCAAACTATCGAATTTATTATTGAGTGTTTTCAAAACCAATATTTCACGGGTAGGGTTTTCTTGATATTCACAAAGCATTCGACAGAGTTTGGATTGATGGATTACTATATAAATTTATTATTCTTAACTTTCCTCCTCACTTGATTAAACTTATTCGCTTCTATCTTACTCATAGAACTTTTACTGTTAAAGAAAATAAAATCCTCTCTTCTATTAAAAATAATATGGTTGGTACTCCACAAGGTAGTAAACTTTCACCTCTTCTTTTCTCTATTTTTATTGGATATACCTACTAATCCAAAATTTTGTATTGCTATTTACGCTGATGACATTGCTATCCTTTGGAAAACTAAAAACTCTAAGTTCTTAGCTATCACCCTTATTAATCACCTTAAAGTTCTCTTTAACCGATTCAATAAATGGAAAATTTCCTTAAATGTAGATAAGACTGAAGTTGTTCTCTTCTCTTGGAAATAAACGTAAAAACCTGTGATTATGGTCAATAATAATATTATCCTTGGAATAGTCAAATTAAATATTTAGGAGTTATTCTGAATCAGCATTTAACTTGGAAACAACATTTTTTGTATATATCAAAACTATTTTGTATTGCCTTCAGAAAACTCTCCCACTTATGTTATAAATAGAAATTCTACTATGACCAGGGATAACAAAATTCTTCTTTATACTGCCATGATTCGCCCAATTCTCAAGTGCACATGCCCGGTCTGGTCCTATGCAGCTAAATCTAATTTAAAAACGCTTGAAACTTTACAAAATATCACTATCCGTCAAATTGCCTCTTCTAAATGGCTCATGCGCAATTCTGATATCTATAAAAAGCTACTAACACTCCTTCTTTAAAAGACTGTCTAAAACACATACTGTTAAATTTTTTTACATGCTTATTAATCATGAAAATACTGCAATCCAGGAGATTAACTCTTAACTTAAAATTAACTCTTTCCCATTATGATTTAAAACATCCGCCCAAAATTTTAATTTAATTTCTAAATGTTTTTCTTTTCTTTTTATTTGTTTATGTTGTTGTAAGTTAATTTTATTATATTTGTAAATATATTCTGAGCAATTTTCATGGTTTCAACTGTACCTTGTCATATGGGTAAATACAGCTGATGGAACCCCCAGGGGCTAAATAGCTCCAAAAGAATGCATCAAACAAAAAAAAAAAAAAAAATGCAGCCCAATTCATTCTTCAAGGCATACAACATTCAACCATGTGGAATGAATAACAATTTGATCAACAGACACAGACACAGCGTATGACATAAATAAACACATAACCAAACGCTCTGTCCTAACATAAACAAAATAATGAATGTTTTCGAAAACATCAATTAAACGAATCAAAGCTATGCATCAAAACATTTCAAAAACACTAATCTATCGATTTGTATGATTTTGCTGTATCTGCACCTTCTGTCAATGCAATTAATTTAGGTTTCTAACGAAGCCTTCACTTTTAATTTTATTTAGGATGTGTTTGTGGTGTGTAAACGGAATTATCATAATATTCCACTTTGAATGCATCAGATGTCCTGCTAGCGGTACATTTAGAACTATTATTATTGTTATTTAAATAAATATTTTGCTTATGTTTTAATTAATAAAGTGCTCGAATCCGATGCAGTTGTCGTGCGTAGATAGAATTATCAATTTTAATGAAATATTCATATTCTATTATTACCATGTGTTAACATGATGTTCTGGTGAGACATCCACACACAAAATAAATAAAAATGAGCGTGAAAAAACAATTAAAGAGTGTAAGTTATTTAAAACGTATTAATCTCGTCTCTCATCGCCAGAATCTTCCATTTCGAAAACTTTTTATTTTGAAATAAACTTTTTCCCCACGCGATTTTAACATGTGTTGCCAAGGCTAACGATTTGCCAATATTAAGCCACGTGCTCTGTTTTTCATTTTGATTCGTCTGCCTTTTCGGGATGTAAACACCTTAATTGCTTCAATTTTCTCGAAATGATGTCTAAAGATTCAGCTATGTTTCTGACAGTGAATTGAACCATTGTGTAATAATATTACATATTCGAATTCCGGTGTGGAAATACTAAGTAATTAACTATTTTCACACGCATGATACATTTGAAATTCGTAGACGATTTCAGATTTTTTTATTATTTAACTATGATAAATAAACTTAGGAATATATTTTAAATATAATTTTTTTGTGAAAAGTGTTTCATTTATGATGGATCCAAGTTATGTAACAATTGGTTATTGTATATTAAATTATATGCGAACTAACATTGAATTTTAATTGCAAAAAAAAAAAAAAAAAAAAGTAAGGTGTGATATTCAACCACACAAGAAAATTCTTGGCCATTGCTGAGAGTTCAGTCAATATAAAGAGGGCGCTGCTGATGCACTATAGTAGGTGTTTTCAGATAAACGAAAATAATTACATCTCCCCCTCTGGTTCAATCGACGGAACCCAGGACATTATTACAGACATTACTAAATTATTGTAGAATCAGGCAATATTATGTATTGAGTCTGGTGGTTTGTTCAAGGTGGCAAGGAACCAGAAATGACATAAATTGCAATTCTGGTAGTAGGCAGTTTTAGCTTTTGGCTGTTTAGAGGTCATGGCTAACTTTTGGCTGTTTAGATGTCATGGCTTGTCTTTGAAGTACTTTCCGAAGTTCGTTGAAGTTCTTGATCTGTGGGTGACTCCATAAAACATTTTGGTGGAAGGCATCTCTTTCTGAGATGCAAAAACTGGTGAAGTTTGTCTGTGAAGGGTGCCTGTCCAGAAGTGTATAGGGCCTGACGGTTTGTCAAGGTAGGCAATGCCACAGGTTGTGGGCGAATGTTTGGTCAGGATCAAGTATGTGTCATGAACTTTGAAGTGTTTTTGATTTTTGACTGTCTGAGGGATGTAAAGTGGTCAAACATTGTCACTTTCGCCGTTTCAAATTGCTGCTTCCTTTGATCTTGCTTCAGTTCAGTTCATCCCCTTATGTTGCTTTTGATATAAGGTAATCTTTTAGGTACGGAGTGATTTCTGTCGTGAAGTCGTCATTTTTCCAACACAGCCTTGAAATCTTGAACGAACTTTTTATCTATTGTTCGCAATTTCCTTTCAAATTGTATGAAAGCATGTGCATGGCCCATGGTTTCACAGACGGTCATATTCACGGCAAAACGAATAACTGGGAGTTTTGAATATCAGTTGTTATGTACATCTTCTGCAAAAATTACTAGACAGGCTTTAACATCTCTGTATCTTCCGGTGGAAGATACAAAATAGATTAATACCACCGGATTCACTTGGGGAAAATAAACTGGTATTAAGTTTTGATTAACGTTCAGGGTAAACAAATTTGTTGAAGGACAGGGCTAATGAACGGGGGTCTATTGTCACTGGTAATTTTTTTTTATATATCATAAAGCAAGAAGACTTTTATAGTTATATATATTTACGTGCATTGGCTTGAGAAAAAGGTAATACTTCAACCCATCTCGTAGCGTAATATTCTATAATGAACACTCATTTTTGGCTCGGTCCAATTTTGGGCCACCAAGTCAACAGAGATAATGTCAAACCCTCTGTGAGTAGACGGCGGTCTTATCATACCAACAGGTTTTTGATTTGTAGCTTGTAGTAAGTGCATTCAGGGCAATTTTTGACGCAGTCAAAGATATATTTTTCCATGCCAGTTCAATAGCAACTTCTAGAAATTTTGGGATGTGCCTTCTTCTCCACAATTCCCAGCCTTACGATCGTTGTGATGTTTTTCCATATCGGATTCCCGCTCGTCAGTTGGGATATCCAGTTAGGCTTCTTCCCAGTCAATGTCATGTACATATTGATATAGTGTTCCTTGGTTCATGACAAATCCTCGTTCTGTGTTTTTGACATAATCTTCAATTTTTGAATAGATTCAGAATTTTCAATAACTTTTCTCACTGGCATTTCTTGCCGGAATGTCAAATACTTCACAATAGGCAAAGGGAGATGCATTTTTCGATTATTTTTCTTCTTCCAGAAGCTTGTCTATTTCTTAAGATTTCTTTCTTAACAGGATTCATCCAATGAGGTGGCACCACTGCAGGTAGAGATGTATTAATCTTATGCTAGGTTCTGTTAATGGTTGAAATTATTTTTCGCACTTTATTAGAAGGGAACTTAAGTTCCTGTTGTTCTTTAGCAGAGAGAATGCTAAACAACAACAAGAACCTAATTAGCAATTTTGAATGCTTCTGGGTTTTTTATTGATTACACGTCAAGTATTTAGATTTAATGACGCCTAGTGCTCCACAGTTATGGCAAGAGATAGCAGGACGAACTTCTTTATGATTAAAGTCAGGCATCAACTTTTTAATATTAAGGTTTGGTTGATTACAAGTGACCAAGGTATTTAGCTGTCAGTTGTATAGGGTTTTGAGCTTCGATTTGCACACAAAGTGTTTCGAACTTGAATGCATTTTGTTGTTCCTATTCTTTGGATATTCTCTTCATTTATGGTTGTCCGGTAATTTTAGAAAAGTCCTTCTTCAAAATTCTTGCATTTTGTAATGCAAGTTTTGTAGTTCTTTGATATCATCGTTTCTTGAGTTATGTATGTTAATGCCCATATATTATGCTAAAAGGATGAGATCTCATTTTTTTTGCTTTGCTCAGAAAAAGCCATTGTAAATGTCAATCTAATGTTGCACAAGTTTATGTTTTGTAATTTTGAATTGGCTAAAAATTAACTGAATTAAAATTCATAAATTATGAAGTTCAATTGACGCATAATTGACTTGTAATGCAATGAATTTATGATATAATTCAATATAAAATTTTCTGACGTATAATAAAATAACTTAATATGATTTTATGTAAAATAGATTTAATTTCTTTAGTTTTAAATATGATTGTATAAACATTTAAATTAATGGTACTGCGGCATAACAATAAAAATAAATTTTATTTTAATTTTTATTAACAAATAAATTTTTTTAAATCAAAGTCAATAATAATATTAATATATTTTTTTACATTATTATCTAACTATCTTTATATCATAATGAAAAAAATTAAATTGACATAGATGACTTAATATTCAATTTCAACTTTGCTGCTAAAATATTTTTTTAAACATTTTATAAATACAATAAACACACTTTAACTTTTACACTATTTTTAACTATTACTTTAACTACTTTACTGCATTTACTTTTTTATATTCTGACATGTGATTTTTAACTTTAACACTATTTTAAAAATTTACTTTTAAATAGGAATACAAACAAGAGAAAAACTAGAGTTCAGTAATCTACAACTCACACAGAACAAACTTCGTTGAGAGTCGCAATGCGAGCGAAAATGTAGCTGACTCAATTCCGTTTTGCCATTTTGAAAATCTTGTTTCCGAATGCGATCTGATCAAATAACATTTATAATTTAAAAAATTAACAAATTAAATTATAGCATTAATATTTTTCTTAAACGAATCAACATTACAAAAAAAAAAAAAAAGTTCTATTTTACAGATTACTATCAATTTACATTGTGCAAAAATAAATTGTCAACAATTGTAACAGATACATGAAAACTCTTAATAACAATATTCTTTAAATGTAAAAGTAATTACAACTTACAACTTTCCTAAAAAATAAGTAATAATAAGAAATATAAATCAAGCAAGCAATCACTTCTTTTTTAAAATATACTGGGAAAAAAAAAAAGCGATTTGGTTGTATTAGGATTAGTAATTCCGTTTATGCAAGCAAAAATAAAGTCTTATAGGTTAAGTCTTTTTTTAATACTTTCCTACGGTGAGGATTTAATGTAGGGGAGTAGGGGGCAGAGGGGGCAGGATCCACAATCGTGTTGACGAAAGGAGACTTTCAAGTTGAAAAAACAAATATTACTGAACAGTGGTCAAAAGATTTGGTTTGTCGCTCTGCGGTCACTTTTTGCACACTTTCGGCTAATTAGACCTGGATCATTAAAGTTTATTATAATGGATCATTCATTAATGGATAGAAATCCATACATCTAAAATTATTATAGGTTATCCATTAATAGATAGGGAATGTATCCATACAGGGTAATTATTATAATGAGTTACTCATTAATGAATTCCAATGGATGGAGATATATCTATCAAGAAGATTTCGTTGGGATTGGATTGCGGCTCTACGGTCATTTTGTTCACACAAGGACTAAACAGACAATATAAAGTGGATTCAGAACCACTGGCAAACAGCATGCCACTGCCATGATTCGAACCTGATACCAAAGGCCAGATCGCTAACAGTCAGGAGGCTGGTGAAGAGAATTTTTAACTTTTTTTTTTTAAATTAACTGAAAATTTTGGGCACTAGTGTTAAAGGGGGAAATAGGGTTAATTATGATAAGCCTAAGTAATGCAACAATTATTTATTGTATTTTAAGTTACATATGGGTAAAAATCAAAAATTAATTACAAAATATAAAAAAAAAAGCGTTACATTTCAACAGCACAAGAGAATTCTTGGCCACTACTGAGAGAGTTCAGTCAGTATAAAGAGGGAGTTGCTGATGTGCTACACTAAGTGTTGCCAGGTATACGACATTTTTATTTTTTAATTTAGTTCTTAAATATATTTTCAATAAAATTGTTTTGTGAATAAAAATTTTTTTTTTTTTTTTTTTTTTTTGCATTTAAAAAAAAATGATCTATTAATCCATATTTCTCATCACGTTTTAAAATGTTTATTATTTGTAAATATTCAATTTTCATAATAAATTTTATATCTTTAAAATAGGAGATGAACAACTTTTTGAAAGTTCACATAGATTAAACTTTTTTTCTTCTCTGTCGTACCATTAAATATTGGAAGTACTTCGATTTGAGATATACTATTTGTTATGTTTAATTTGTTTGTTTGTTATTAGAAAAGTATGAGGCAATTTATTTTTAGGTTAAGAAATGAAGAATTGTGTTCTTAGAACTGTACTTTCGATATTCTTCTAAATTAAAATCGCTCGTCTGACCGATATTGATTATTTTAGTCTGATTTCAAATAACGCAATTTATTTTAAATTAAAATTTTCTTCAATAAATGTTGCTTTCAAATAATATTTTTCAAATTTATTTTTTGAATTCAATTTCCCCCTGGAAAACAGTTTGAGGTGCTCAACTTATCCGTGAACCATGAATTATTTATTTCAGACTTGAAGAGACAGGTAGACTGGCAAAACTAAATTTTTTGATCGATTTTACAATATTTTCTATGTTTGGAAAAATTTAAATGAATCGATTGGGCCGAAATTCTATTAAAGTAAATAACGAAAATTTTTCTTGATTTTCTGAAAAATTTCAGCGTAACTACTTCTTGTTTGGATTGGGAGGGAGACCTTATTATTGGAGAGCCCGAGGTACTGTAGTACTCTTTATTTTACTTTCTCTCCCGAATTGTAGATGATGTACTTTTTTTGTACTGGTGGATGGTATCGAACCATTTTTAGCAATAACAACGGCTAGACTACAAGTAAACATACGGAGTTTCGTGACATCAATATATCTTTCTTGGTATAAAAGATTATTCTGGAAGAAGAATTTTCAGGCTCGAGAATAAAAGTTAAACTACATTCACAGTAACGGAAAAGAACAATAAACGTATATCTTTGAGAAATTCGGAGCATATTTCAGCCAGACTATTTGGATTTCGAAGTTTCTGCCTCAGTCTAGTCTAAATAGAAAAAAAAAAAAAAAAAAAAAAAAAAAAAAAATTCTTTGAAATTGTTTGTGCACGCTTGAGACGGAGGAAGGGTTGGGGAGGGAGGGGGTGAGGAGATGCTTACTTAAGATAACAGTTAAACTTATTTACGTGAAGAAATATGTTATTGAAACGAGGTAATAAGACGTATTTTTACTGCTGGCGATAACACCTATGTAGGCGAAGGATTTTGCATGTTATGTGAAAATTTTAATCCCTGCGTAGCTGCATTTTCTAGATCGCACTTGCCATTTCATTTCTCATCTTGACTAAAAATAACATTTTTGATGAGCGTTTGATAATTATATATTCCAGGTCTGTCTAACCATCCACATTGATATATTTACGTACCCTATTATATGAGGTTGTATGAAAAATAATGTTTTTATTTATTATTAATAATAAGTTTTTGTTTTACTTTAACATCAAACTACCTTTTCTATTTTTATTTTTCGATTTATATATATATATATATATATATATATATATATATATTTAATTCTTAAAATTTCTTTTTTTTTATGGATCTTCTTGAAAAAAAAAAAATAACTTTATTATATTACATTACATTTATTATACTACATTTTTTACCTCAATCGACACATTTTCATAAACATTCTTACTATTTGTTTAAGAAATATAATTATTTGTTTGTATTTTGAATTTTGTTTAAGAAGTATAATTAATGTAATATTGTTTTATGTGTAACTTAAGACAGTTTTCTTCTTCAAATGCGGCTCGTAACTGTTTTTTAAATTACGGCCATCTATTTTTTTTTTTTCATTCAAATGCGGTCTGAAATTGCCACGACATATTTATTATGCTATTTTTTTTATCATGTTGAATATCTCATGTTATTATTTCTTATATTATTTTAAATAACAATTTTTTTCCTTAAAACTGCATTTTAATTAAATAATATTTTAAGTGTGACTGAAGACGTTTTCCATTCTTCAAATGCGGTCCACGACTGTATTTTCTTTTCATCCAAATGCGGTTCGTTTTTATTCTCCCCACCCCCGTCGCATTTTAGCGGCCATTTTTTCTTCATTTAAATGCGACCCACATCTGTTTTTGCACCTTTAAATGCAGTTTAAATGAAATTAAAAGTTTTGTTCTATTCTAAAACTGATCTGTTCTATTCAAAGATCATCCAACGTACATGAAATTAAATTATTTTCTGTTGTCTCTTTTAACTTTGCTTCTAGATTAGATTAATTAATTACTTCACACTATAAAGATTACATAAACAGTTTTGTAAAATTTTACAATTTGTGACGTAGCCAAAACACCATGCGTGGGCGATATTATAGAATTTACGGGGTTAACTTTGCGCGGTAAGCTAAGCCTAAAATTAATTAACATGACATTGGCATTACATTCTCCATTCAAAATAAATCGTCGCCAAATCATGAATTAATTTTTGATAGAAAAAATACGTCGGCATTCTATTGAAGTGGAAAATTCAACACTTGTTTTAGTGTGGAACGAAATTGCCGATCTACAACAAAAGTTCATTCACAGATCTTATTGCGCGTCGAAGGAATTAACACTAATCTGTTTCAAGCCTCTGTTTTGACGGTTAAAGGTTATATCGCGATAGAAATTGCCCTTTTGAGTTGTTAAAATTGCGTTCAACAAATCTTCTCTTATCTTCGCTTTAAAACCTGATCTGAAAATGCAGAGCCTGATGTGACCCCCCTTTTTTTTCTTCTTTGATTTTCTTCATTAAATAATTCACAAGTTTAATTCAGCGTTATCACAGATATATATTGTTCACAGAAGCATTCCGAAAATTTTGTTAATCTTTCTTGATATTTAAATTTAAACGCGTAAATTTACTGTCTGTATTACGGAGTCTCTGTAAGTAGTTAAAGAACAAAATTCCACGTGGTTTAATGTGCGTTAGAAATTTATTGTGACACTTTGTTATTCACTGTATCTAATTGCAAGACATTGTTCAGAACTCGGAAGGGTGCAATGGACGCAAATGAAGTAAAAGCAATAAAAATATGCTTGTATGGAGATAATACAATGCGAATTATAAAATTTAAATATAAAGGAATATTGTTAACAGAAATAACCCTCAAATTACTTATTTCAATAATATATCTCAAATTTAAAAATGCTTCGCTAAAATAAAATATGATTTTTATTCAATCACAGACTGATCGGTGTATTGCCCATTAATACTGCGGGATTATTTGAGGCATACTTATTAAGTAAGTGCGTACCTTTTGAAATGGTTACGCAATGTAGAATTGAGATCGCCATTCCGCACATGCGCAAAGTATCTTTACTACCGTCTATCCACGGTACGCGATTTTTAATTTACGCGAATTTAAAAGGACTCAGACGTTTGGAAATATCACCGATTGGGAAGGCCGAAATTCATTGGCAGATCAGTGAAGTGTTTGGAGAAAACGGTTTGTGCGATGGAATGGTAATTAAAATCATGTAGACCATTTAAAGAGGGGCCTAAAAGCCGAGTGACTAGCGATTGGTGCCACAGGCTTCGGGTTCGAGTCCCGGAGGTGCCATGGATGTTTGTAGCGGCAAAACAGTGCCAATTCTAATACGAAAAGGGCGACAGATGTTTGGAACGACTTTCTGTTCCTTTACAAAAGGCACAGCCTGATGGCCAATTGGCCAGCTCTCTGGCTTTTGGTACCACAGGCTTCACGTTTGAATCCTGGCGGTGACACGGATGTTTAGGAGTGGTTCAGAATCCACTTTAAACTGTAGATCCCTGTCTAATTGGACTAAACTAAAGTGCGCAAAAGATGACCGTAGGAAGACAAATCAAACCTTTAGAATAGGGAAATTTGGCTGATCAAGTCCATTTGATGAAACTTCCCATATGTTTTTATGTACTGTAAAGATTCATCTAATGCCAACTTTTTGTTTGAAATGGATGCTTTACTAGAGGTTTTTTTAAAGAGAAACTGGCTTGTATTTATGATGTACAGAATGCTTGAATAATAATATGCGGCTGAATTATAAAAGTAATGGAAGCAAAATTCTTTTTTCCCCATGGGCTATATAGTTCTGACTATTCCAAAGTGATTATCATTTGTGCTTAATATCCCATTTGGTTGACAGCAACATCTTGATCAAGTCCATAAGCCCGTGTTTTCTCATGGAAGGAGTGAGGGGAGGCAGTTTTTGTTGTAATGGAGCACCCCTAAGTAGAATTCTGACTTGGTTCTTATCATTTGTTCTTTCACTTTAAGGTTGTTGATGGTAAATGTTGCGACGAAGATGATGATGGTGTAAAAAAACGGGCCTGCTGGAGAAGTTAAGAAATCAAGCAGCATATTTCTATGAGGAAGAAATTAAAAAGCTGGTCGTATGATATGATAAATACCTTAAAGTAGCAAGACATTAAGTAGAAAGGCAGATTTTGTATTCAGGCTTTCATGAATGTATAGACTTGTTAGTAAAGTTGTGCTAGTTTTAGTGGACCACTCTTAAAGAAAAAGCTTTTGTAAAATTTTTACCTACGATGGCTTCATCACATCAAATCACCCCCCTCTTCTCTCCTTCCATGAGAACACACAGGTTCATGTAATTGGTCTAGATGTTGTTGTCGACCAAGTGGGATAAGAAACACAAATGATAATCACTTTGGGATATTTGAAAAAAAAACTACATAAGTTAAGTCGCCGAAGTAAATCACAGATGTCAATGCGACGGATCAAATTTCTTTCTGTAAGAGCACATGTAGCCAATATGTCAAATTTTTAAATTAAACCAAGGCGTTTTACGCGATCATGAACGGTCGAATTAGATAAATTTAACCAATCAATGTCTTTATTTTTTTCAACAGCTTCAATTGGCATTCCAGAACGTGGTGCATCTTTAACATCAAAATTGATTGGACGAAATTTTGCAAACTAGTTTTGGCTCTGGTGTTCTGGCAATACATTTTCTGCATGCACATTAAATAATTTTTTTCCTTGCTTGATCAAAATTTTTACCTTTCGATAGTAAAAAAAAGTAAAATGTGCCATAAATACTGCTTTCGACTTTCCATGTTTGATATGGCACCAAACAAAAACTCTTGCGCAGAATCAAACAAACTTTTCACAAACAACCTTTGCTACATTAGCCGTCAAATTATATATTGACAATGCGGCTTAAATATAAAGTTGGTTGTGAAAAAATACAATTTAGTCCTTTGTAGAGAAAAAAACCGAAATTACTTTCAGAACAGCCCAATAAAAATAGGAAATATTGTTTTCGATATTTAAATAAAATAAAATCATTATTGATTTAAAAAAGATTATATCAAGAACACTGCACATGAACACAAAAATCAAAGGAGTACTCACAAAGAGTGAATTAGAAACACAACTATGATGCACACCAATGGCTACTGACAGAGTAGTCGCTATGCGTTTGTATAGCAAAACCATTGTAGAATTCGCAATGCAAAAACTCTGAAAAGACTAACATTCAAAAACATTTAAAATAAAAATAAATAATAAAGATAGGAACAAAAGGTAGAAATTGTCCACACAGGAACATTGAAGTTTTCATAAGCTATAGCAACGGAATTAAAAAATATTTAATAAACACAAAAATCAAAAGGTTGTTCGTCAAAAATGGCATTGGCAGATAAAAAAAGAGCACAAAAATTTGTACAGAAGGTACAATGATAGGGTGGGAAAGCATATTGTTCAGGAAATCCGTAAAGCCCAACATTAAATTATTAATCCAGAGATTGGACGAAAAGAATTATTAATCAAGCAATATGTCTTCGTCATTAGCGCAACAGCCCCATGGTGGGCCAAAGTCGTCTGCTTACAAGCAGATTTCAAAACAGAAGATGTTTTCTTTTTCCGGGTTAGGGTTGTCAGCCTACGCCCTACAGCCATGTCAGACAGGGACCTACGGTTTAAAGTGGATTCCTAAACACTACAAACATCCATAGCACGACCGGGACTCGACACTGAAACTATGGCTCCGTGAACCTGAGCACTAGTCACTTGGTCATCAGGCTCCAAGTAATATGAACCCTCAGGAAATTATAAAGCATGCTAATTATGCTCGCCGATAACTAGATTAAAGCGACATATTCCAGAAATCAATCGCTCTGTTGAAATCATTGAGAATAGTCTTGACACCGGACAACCTCATATATATCTATATACAGATATAGGTATAGATATACACTCATGTCCATAAATTAAGGATAATTCAGAATCACACAGAAATTGAACTCTAAAATAAAAATTTCACCTTAGAATTATCACACACATCTTGAAGAAGAATATGCAAATTACAGGAAACCACCAGATGGTGCGGATAGTACGTCACAATGACGACAGTGTAAGAGAGGTGACGATGACAGGCCACATCTATCGGGATGTCATTCTGGAACAACATGTACGTTTGTTTCGGGGCGCCATGGGTGCTGAATTTCTGTTTATGGATGACAACGCCCGTCCTCACCGTGCAAACATTGTAGACGAAGGCCTTCAATTGGAGGATATCACCTGTATGGATTGGCCAGCATACTCACCGGACTTGAATTCAATAGAGCATGTGTGGGATATGCTTGGCCGACGAATTGCAGCCCGTCAACCCCCTTCCCACCTGTCAACCGGAACTTCGGAGGGCATTGCTTGATGAGTGGTGTAATATTCCCCAAGAGCAGATTGACAATTTGATACTCAGTATGCCTAGGCGTTGCAAGGCCTGTATTGCATCGTCCGGGAGACATACTCCATATTAACCATCATACTAACCATGTCATACTGTTTTTTGTAAATAGGTTCTTTTTGAAATTTGCTCCAGGGAGTAAAAATCGCAATTTTTATTAATTATGTCAAACATATAGCATCTCTTTTGCTCTTTACCTTTTGTTTAATAAATAGACTTCACAAATAAGTCAAATTTGTTTTGCTTCTGTCTCTTTCTTTGCCTGAACTTCATTATCCTTAATTTATGGACATGAGTGTATATTGAAAATCTGTTTTTATAAAAACATATAAAAATTATAAAATTATGATTTTACTTTGTTAAAATATTAAAAGCTGCATTTCTGAATATGTATATATATATATGTATGTATGTAATGAGAGGCAAAAACTACAATGTATTTCAGTAAATCTGCGTGTGGAAGGTCTTAGAATAACGAGAGCAAATTACAGAACAATTAAGATGAGTCATGTTTCCCTGAACACCATCTTCAGTTTCTTTGAAACAATTGAATACTTCCAGAGGAAAGAGCCCTCCAATTAATCGATATTTATTTCCCGTATAAATTTCTTACGTCACCACACCACCCAAATATCAGAAGGAGTAGTACAGGTGCCAAAAGAGCTGTTCGAATTTCGAAGAATTTTACGGATGGCAATCGGTGGCGTTCGTTACCATCCAATCAAACAACCCCGTCTACGTTCCATCGGACGGAGCGCTTTCTGAGAACTGGGATACTCCCTGCGCATCAAGAATCCCAGAGCACGTCGGATTCGACCACCGAAAAGACCTTGAAAGATTCTTTCACTGCCCCCCCCGTCCCCGTCCACTAGACAGCAATCACTTTTTCTCACCTGGTATTATGTAATGCATTTCATTAATCACTGCGATTGCAGGAACACCTCTGCAGCCCGAGATCCACGAGGTCTGGAAAGACCGGGAAGTTCATACCACGAATGACAGAATGTGAGTAAGAAGAAGACGGGTTTGTGGTTCGCGGCGGAGATACTTTCTTTTTTTTTCTTTCTTTTATCCCTTCCCTGTCTCCCACCCCACACCCTTTTTTTTAAGTTCATTTTTGTCATGCTTCGCGTGCTCTTTTTTACGATGCAGGTGTCTTTGGGCACAGGGGCAGTACAGGAAATAAAAATCGCAGTTAAGTATTAAATACAAAATGGGCATATCATGCATTTTTTTTTTAAAGTTTGCTATTTTTAGATAAAAATATTATAGCGATAATGTATAAAAAATACATCAACTCGCGGCCCACTAATAACGTGAGCAGCTTGCAATTCAATGACGATCGGATTCAGTTTGGGAGCCGTCTAGACACTGGACCATCTCAACCGCCTCAATATATACTGCTGTGCCCAAAAGTAAAAACAAATTTTAATTTAAATTTCCCGGGCATATGGAATTTCAATTCTTTTTCTTTTTTTTAGGTTGCTGACACTGTCCTTGACATCTGTGCGAAATTTCACGTCAAAATATTCATTAGTGTTTGAGTTAAGCTTGGTCTTGTGAGACGGTAAAAGTGATTTCGGCGATTTTGAAATGTCTGAATTCATTGAGCAAAGAACTTGCACAAAATTTTGTTTGCGGAATGAATATTTATGTGCAGAAACGTATAGAATGTTGCAGAAGGCCTTCGGTGAGCAAACTATATCGGTAAGAAATGTTTACAAATGGTATAAACAGTTCAAAGAAGGCAGAGAACGCGTTGAAGACGAAGAGCGTTCTGGTCGACCATCAACCTCAATCGACGAAGTTGACGTCCAAAAAATTAAAGATTTGGTGCTTGCAAGCCGTCGATTTACAATTAGAACTTTGCTGATGTTGGAATTTCAAAAGGATCGGTCAATTCCATTTTAAAAGATGTTTTGGACTCGGATTTATGCTTACGACCCGGAAACAACCGATCAATCGAGCGAATATTGTGACCAAGATGAAGTCACACCGAAAAAGAAAGCCAACGTCGCTAAAAATCAGGGTCATGTTGACTGTTTTTTTCGATTACCGTGGTGTGGCTCTTTATGAATTCTTTCTGCCGAGCCAAACTGTCAGCAAGGAATATTATTTAAGTGTTATGCGTCGTTTGCGTGAAGCTATTCACAAAAAGAGTTGGTTTTGCATCACGATAATGCGCCAGTTCACACTGCATTGATTCTTCGTGACCTTTTCGCCAAAAATGAAACCCATATCATTCCACAACCCTTATATTCACTTGATTTAGCACCGTGTGACTTCTGGCTATTCCCTAAACTCAAAAGACCTCTCCGATAACACCGTTTTGAGTCGATTGAAGAGATTCAACGTGAATCGGCGCGCGCTTTGAAGGCAATCCCGGCCAATTGACTTTTAGCATGCATTGAGGATTGGAAAAAACGTTGGCATGAGTGCACTGTGTCCGGAGGGGATTACTTTAAGGCGATGCAGTAATTTTGGAAGAATTAATAAAGAGTTTTTGAAAAAAAATAAAAATTGGTCTTACTTTTTGGCACAATATAAATAGATAATGAAAAATGAGAGCGCATAAAATATTACAACCTGTATAACTTAGCTTCGACTGTTATGCTGCCTGGTGGAAGTTTTCCAGGTTCTCTCTCATTCATCAAGCGTCGGTGGTCTGTTTGTGGGATACATAAGTATGCGACGCTGACCAATGTTCATGTATATTTATGTATACACACGCACACACACCTATATATATATTTGTGGTTGTTTAGCAATGAATATTTTATAATAGTCCTTAAAGTTGATTTCTTCCTTTTCAAAAGTACATGGATAACAATAGAATTTTTACCAGAACTCGAAATCCTCCTTTCATCTTTCTTTTCTTTTGCTTACTTCACATCTCACCCCCCATACTTAGAATTATGTAGCCCCCCTACCTGTTAAAAAGGGGAAAAAAAGGGGAAGGTAGATCATCGGTGGGCCTCGTGCATGCCACAAACAGCCCACCGAGGATGAAGGGGGAAATAAGTGCCTACCAGGAAGACTTTTAGGGGTAACTGCCCCGAATTTGCGTTTAGTAAGAGAAAATTTGGAAAATCTAACTAGGCAGCCCACCTATCGAGGCGAGACACATTGTCACAGTCGCCATCGAGTCCCTTCATTTCTGAAAATAGTGATTACAATCATGCTGCCAGCGGAATCGAACTTCAGTCCCCCTGCACGCTATCGGCACACATTGCTATTGGGCCACGAGTCAGGCACACTAATATTGATTACATAATTTCAACAGTTTAATTATTATTAGAGAAATGCGTAACTTTCTTTTTAGTAACATATAGAGTAGAACGCAATATTTGGGCCAAATGTATTTTTATAAGTTTCCTAACAAATTCTCAAAACCAGCAACAAATATATTAAGCTATTTCACCAAGTAGAGTGCCATCATTAATCAAAACAAAGATTTAAAAATATTGGTAAATATATACATATTTTCAATCAAAAACCTGCTTATGCCTATCTTGCATGAATGACAAGCTTGTAAACAAAAAGATAATACTTGAAATGTGCACAATATTTGAAGACTGTTTCAAACGTTTTCATGATCTTTAAAAAATTATTGCTAAAATTTCTTCATATATGATATTAATTATCAAAAGATGCTGCTAATTGCCATTAATTTTTTTCTGTTGAAAATATGCCTTTCCTAAATTGCATTATATTTAATTGCCAAATAATTTGAGAACAAAAATTTTATTATGACTTTAATCAGAAGGATTCCCCTGAATAAGCAAAATAATATTTATTTCTTTATAATCTCCTGAGGGTGCTTATTACCTGTGGCCTGATGGTCGAGTGGCTAGCGCTCTGGCGCCGGGTACCACAGGGTTCGAGTCCCGGCTGTGCCATGGATGCTTGTAGTGGCTCGGAATCCACTTTAAACCGTACGCCCCGGCCTAATAGGATAGTAGAGGGTTGTGGGGGTAGTGATACTGACGTCCGTAGCATCCCCGGGTAGTGCTAAATGAGTAACAGTGGTAACAGCAGCCCTTGCTTATGACATAAATGTATTTCCAGCTGCATTAGAACAACAACAGCAAAAATGCTAATTTTCCTGTCTAAATTAAAATACATGCATATTATCATTAAAAACACCTGGTTAAAAGTTTATTAGATTCTGAACATTATTATGCCAGTTAAGACTGTGATCGTATGGCGGCGTAGAAAAAAAATACAGTTTTTCAGAAATCCATTTTAAAAGCTTTGATTACAAAAGTTCAATATCCTAATGGCTCGTGGTTAAACAGTTGTATCTCGATTTCTAATGACTCTAGAAACAAACCTAAAAGTGTTTTTGAAAGATAAAAGGTTTGGTCTTCAAAATATAACAATGAATTTATTATTTTTTTAACGAAAATCATGATTTGAAACGTGGTCTGTTACCTTAACTGTCTGGAAAATTAATAAGACAATTCATAATATGCAAAACAACATTTTAATGAGAAGTACTAGAAAAAGAAAGCTCATTAACTTACTGCCATTGCATGAGGTATTTTATTTTAAATAATTATCTTAAGCTCAATTAAACTGACAAATCATTTCAAATGTATGTTTATTTATGGAAAGAGAAAGATATTAAATGCTTTAATCCTCTTAAGTATTAATAGACATAATTGTTAGCTGAAAATAATGAAGCTGATTTTTTAAAAATTTTTCTGCATAATTTATTTTTACATATAAAAATATACGTTTCCTATATGATTAATAAAACGTAAATAAAATAGACTAAAATAACATTTAGATTAATAATGAGAAAAGGCTAATAGCAATGGGAACGAAAAAAGTTTATGAAAAAGTCATTGGATAATCTTAATAGCTGAAATGTCGAGTAATATCTATTCTATGGACGGTGTCAACTTTTATTCAAGTACTAGACTGGGAATGGATTTTTAAAACAGAAAAATCTATTTTATATTAAAAAAAAAAAAAATCAAAACTTGCAGATTTTTTTCTTGATAAATAATTTTTATGAAGTGAGAGAAGGTTATTAAGAATTTCAACCTAACCCCAAATCTGTGCGATCAAAAAGTAGTTAAGCTGGAGTGAAAATTGCGTGACATGAATTTTACTTCACTATTATTTATTTCGTGTTAAAGAACTTTAGGGATTTCTTGGAAATACTTAACTTTTGCTAATGTTGAAATAAAAAATAGAAAAAACTTAGATTTTTAACTGATTGGGTTTATTTTTTCTCTCGTTCTCCGTTCCATTATTATTTTTTTTTATTAAGTTCGTAGTCTTTTGCGTCTCGTATTAAAATCAAATCTTTCAATGCTATAATACTGCAGTGGCATTTTAACTATGTCCTGTTTAATATAGTCTATATCGTGTTATAATAAAACTATTTGCCGTGTTTTACAGACCAAAAAAGGGTATTAATAGAATTAATCACAAATAAATTTAAATTAAGTATTCATCATTACTTTAAGCATTCATTAAATATTCATTAAATATTCATTAAATATTCAAGTATAATCATGTTGAAATCATTCTCACGTATCCTACTGACAATTGTTGACTTTACTTTTTAAGTGTTTGCATTCGATTAATAGAAAATATTGAAATTGTGTTATTATTATTAATTATTATTTTTTTTTTGCATATTTATACTAAATTTTCATGAATAATTTAACGAGAATCGATTCTCTTTTAATGTTTCAATACTCGTAAAGATTTTCAACAAAGTGGCAAAGTTTAGAAATCGTTATTTTATAACGCTGGACACATTTATATAATTTTATAAGCAAAATGGACATATAATGCAGTGGGTTGCGATCTTTGTATTCTTGATGTAAAGAGACCTTTTTTCCGACTGCGTTTGAATTATCAAAAGAAAATCATCGAGTCTTTTATTCTAAATAAAAAAAAAAAAGTATTTCAAGCAAATATAATAATAAATTTTGTTTCGTAAGACACAGCAGTATATCTAAGACATATCATAAAAAATAAAGAAATCATTTTTATGACTCTATCAGCATTATAGCTACAGAAGAAAGCTGAGAGAAACGCCTGTATTAACCTCATTCCAAAAAGAAAAAAAAAAAAGAAAAAAAAAGGAACAATTCACTATAAAAAAGAACTGTTCTATTTTGATTAGCGATAACATTAGCATTTTTCTGAAGAATTTTTTTAAGCGAAATTCTTTTTATTTATTTAAATAGATAAGAAGCACAAACAAAACAATAGTGTGTAAACTTTCTCAAGGTGTCTTGACAAACAAACAAAAAAAAAAAATGCCTGAAAGTGAAGAAGTTGAGGATATTCTTTTTTTCTGCGCAAAAAAGCAGGCCGAAATTCCTCAACCAAAATACGTAACTGACAGTTATAGAATCTTTTATGTTGTGGAGTGAAAGGTTAGAGATGTCTGAAGGTCATACGGTCAATAAGACAAGGAAATGCCTTTCTTATAAGAAACATGGCCTTCAATGGCGAAAAAACGCAGCCATGGAAATTGTGTTGGCAGGTGTATAATGCAATTAAAGCCGGGCTCCCAAAAAAACTAAAACATATGCAGACGATGGAAATTTGCGTATTGATATGGAATGGAAATTAGTCAGCCTTTAAAACGAGCAATCAGTTTTCGGTTGCGTTTGCGTGTGTTCAATTTCACCTGACGAATTTCTGTCTCTATGATTTTAAAAAAATACAAAAGTTAATGCAGACATTATGACATTCAAAAAAGAATATCAAATAATTCTTCTGTCATTATAAAATTCAGAAAAGAATATCATTAATAGAATAGAATAGAATATCGTTAATTGGCTTAGATTATTGATTACGGCTTACGTTAAAAATTTTATAAAAATTTCATTATTTTTATATGTTTTACATTGCTAATTATTTGGGGTGCTCATATTTTAATTATTTTTTGTGTATACTACGTTATATAGAAGTGTTATATAGTGTATTATGTGTGCATTATAGTACGTTATATAGAAAAAGTACATTAAAAATATTGAAGCAGTAAAATATAATTAAAAGTGTATTTTTTTTTCATTCCTGAAACTACAAAAGTGTCTCTTCATTGAAAGTTAGAACATCCAATTATTTTAAAATTATTTTTAAAGGTTGTCAAGCTATAAAAACATTGAACTATTTCTGAATAATTAAAAATATTATACCAAATTGTTCATCAATTGTTTGTCGTATTCAAATTATTGACGCAATTGGTACTTTTCAAACTAAAAATAAAATGAAACTTGTTCCAATCATTTGGGCAATCATTCTGTGTGCATCAAGGTATTGCATTAAAGGCACATAGAGAATTTAAAGAAATACACCGACTGCAAAAAGGTAAGGAATTTCCGTGCTCTATTAAGAGGCAGTCGCCGCCGGCAGTTAATTATTTTCAACAAGGCATATTGGTCATCAAGATATTAGTTTAAAGGCGCATAGAGATTTTAGAATTTTAAGAAATATACACCAACTGCAAAGGAAGGGAATTTAAGTGTTCTATTAAGAGAGTCGACGCCGGCAGTTAATTATTATCAACACGCTACTAAAAAATGCTACTTGTAACAGTGATTCCAACTACGCAACCATATTTCATCCTACGCATTTCAAGAGCGCCCCTTACGGCGTACAGAAGAAATCGTCAGTAGGCTCCGAGATTCTCGCCAGTTATCAGCTCTCATCCCGAATGCTGCCTCAGAAACGTTTAGTTGACAGTCTCCCTCCACAAGAGAAGATATAGTTAGCACCATCCTTTGCATAAATTAGCCTACAGACTCTCATCCAGAAAGGAAGTATATTTCGCTATCCAGCGTGTACCTGAGTAACTTTATTTATAGCTAGAAGTGGAATCCTTCCACTTAAATATATGTCTTTAAATTTTTGCTGTATATTAATCTTTGTAGTGTGTCGTGCTTGTGCGCTTGTAATTAAAGTGGTGTTTTTTTAAATGTATATTCTTGTGACTTGATCACACCCAGATCGAACTGCCCGAAGAAATCGACATACCACTACAAACTGGTTCCCAACGTGGGGCCTCCCGCACTTGCACTACATACTTAAATTTAATCGAAATTTTTAAAACCAAATAATATCTCATTGCCATAAATATTTTTACGACAGTTAGTGCAACCCATAAAGTCATCCGATTATTTTTCCATATGAACCGATGAAACCTGTGATATATCCACAACTGAACAGTCTTCTTCATGCGTTTGTTATGTAATTAATAAAGAAAATAAAACATGTGAGCAATGTTTACAATTCGTGCCAATTTCAAATACAACAGAACAAAATTTAGCAAATACAATGACTGATGTTCTAAAAATTACAAAATTTTAATTTTTATGAATCCAAAAAATTATGACTTACAAGCTTATAAAAATGCAATTTTTTATTACTTTTAGCTATAAAACTATATTACAAAAATTGGATGCACTTTTCTAATTAATGAAAATAGACAGAAAAAAAAAAAGTTAATTGATTTTATAGATTAGTGTAAATTTTATAATATTTCAACTAGCACCTCCATGTTAAAAAAGTGAATTAAAATTGTGGTTAAATTAATTTTCCAAAACTGCAATATGCAAAAAACGCAATTAAAGTATTAGATGAATTCAACTGGAATATACAACTTAGATAGATTTCTTATTAAAAATATTTGCCACTCTACCAAGATCGTCAAAGGATAAATGAAACATCTTTGTTAACATTACAAAGGCTGAAAACCTATTTGATAAAAGCAGTAGGAAATAACATCTAAATGGTTTAGTTTTACTAAATATTCTTCAAAGTATAGAAGATGAAGAAAACGATGCATTCGATGTGCTGGTTAAAGAGAAATTAAGATTGAATTTTAATTTATTATCTGTTTATGTAATTTTTTTAGAAACTGAATTTTTATTTTTGTATAGTATTTAATGTTCTCTTTTTTAGTATTTGAATCAAATTAGTGTAACGTGCTTTCTCCTAAACACTGGCAAGAGCACTGCCTGTGGCGTTCAGGAAATGGACAGTTGGCTTACAGATTCTCACCCGGAGCGGAGTACATTTCGCTCCCCACTATCCGAGTTTCGGGGTTTCGGTTTAGAAGTGGGGTCCTTCCCCGAATCTATAATTGCCTGTCTTTAAATGTGTTAAATGTAGTATGTCTCTAATTCTATGTGTATGGCATTTGTGCGTGTGTCAATAAAGCTGTGAGTTCTCCAACTATACTTCAAATATGTCACCCAACCACACCCAGTTACAGTCTGATTGCCCAATTTGCATACTACATTAGTGCAATGTAAAAATTGTAATTAATATAATAATTAAAAATGTAATTTCGACTTAGATAGCATTTCATATTATAGTACAACATGACCTTTCGAGCTTTCTCTAATGGATGTACTTTATTTTGTTGAGCTCCCCCAAAAAAAAAAATACTTGGGTGCACGCCTAAACGCATGTACCTATTTACTCTAGGTTATGAGGTTATGGATTGTCTCTTACAATTTTCTCAAAACCATGGAAATCCATGTAAAATTGTATCCAACAGCAGTCTGTAAACAATGTACCATCTGTTCTCTATTTTTGCAATATCTGATGAAAACACTCATCGTCCATCTCAAGTCTGGACACAATTTTCTAAAAAGAAGTCCAAATGACTTTGCTGGAAATGCATTTCGTAGAGACATACGACAGCGAAGTTTCTTATATGCAAATAACATGTCCATCATTAATATATTATAGTCCTTTGACATTCGTCGACACAAGGCGAAAAGTATTCCAAGCTTCTTTCTTATTTTATTAGAATACGCTATCAAAATTTGCATTCAAGAGTTCTGTTGCCTTGTTTCTATGTAGTTCCGCTGATTGCAGGAAATTTGTTATCCGAAGGCTGACCCACTCTTGTCCATGGCCTTCGAAAATTTTTCATTAAGCCATGTCTGATAATAAAATGTTTTTACCTCTACTAATGGGGGCATTATGCTTTCTTTTATCAATATCATATGTGTTTCTAACAGGCCATTGTTTTTACATAGTGCAAAGTTTTAATTCTGCTTCTCATTCTGATAAAAACCAGTTGTACTTCGTATGTGACCAGTTCAACAAATATTTCAAATTTCAACGCAGGCAATATCAAAACAATAATGAAGGAAATCAATAAATCTTTCATATAGAATGAGACTTGCTGTACTTGATGTATTGAAGGCAGTTCAACCAATGTTTCAAATTTCAATGCAGGCGGTATTAAGGCATTCAACAAATGCTTTAATTCAATCTTTATAGAGACAAAGTATCCGACTGGAAAGGATTGAAGTTTTGTTTCCATTATACAGCAATACTGCCTTGAGACTTGTTTTTTCCTACAGTGCGGGACGCATTGTTCCAGGAGTAGAGGGAAAAGGGGCAGCTTCTGTTGTGATGGAGCACCCATAAGTAGAAGTCTGACTTGGTTCCGTGACTCTTTACTGGGTCATACAGAGACCGGGACCTAAGGCTTAAAGTAGATTCCGAACCACTACAAACATCCATGGCACCGTTGGGACTCGAACCCGAAACTTGTGCAACCTACATTTCTTTTTATAAACTTTGCTATGAATTTTACAAATAATTATAATTTGTAGTAACATTGTATAAAATACATTTTCCTATTTCTTTTTTTCACATATATGTCAAGAAAAACTGATGGAACCGACAACCTTTCTTATTTTCTAAACAAAATGTCAATTGTAAATTTTTAATATTCGTTTTGTGTTCAGAAGAATTAAAAATTATTAGAAGAAATGACTATTTTCATGTTTAAGAACATTTGTATGTTCCGCAGTAAATGATAGATAAAATGTTTGATAGAAAAACATGTCTTCTTTAAAGCATTCCATTATACTAGTCGACAATAATTTTCTTAAATTCAAACTTTAGTTGTTTCTTTATGACTTTGCTACTTTAAAGCCTAAAAAGCTACAAAAGTCGCCCGACTGGCCTCAATTTTTTTTTTATATTAAAAAATATATATTTCACATATAGCATAAAATCTCTTGTTTTGATGTACTCTATTTGCTTGCGGTTTTATTAAAAGAAGGTGATTATCAACAATGTAAAAATAAAAATATCAAATATCCAATAGATCAAATACACAAAAGATTGATAATAGATAAAAAGAAAGAAATATTGAAAAAAAAAAACACAATAAAGATATCAAAATAAGTTCAGCGTTTGAAGTCATCAAAGTCAATTAACAGATAGCAAAGTGTCATGCTTCGATGTAACTCTATTTGCTTGCGGTTTTATTAAAAGAAGGTGGTCACCAACATTGTATAATAATAATATAGATTCCAAAAAAAGATATCAACCATACGCCAGATCTCGTCAAAACAAGTCTAGCGGACTTGATAACTTCCTCAATGCGTTGTTTACGTGAGTCATTTCTGTTTACTTTAAACCTGCGTGTTGAGTTAGAAAGGTGTTTATATTAATTTATAGAGAACTACTCGTCTCTTACTTTGCGTTCAGACGTTTATTTTTAAAAAATGAATAGATGTCTTTTAAAAATTCCACGAAATTGTGAAAAACATACATAAAATTTCTGTTATGTGTGTGGAGAACTAACTTGATGTCCCAAAAGAAGGAATATTAATCCCTGTTTGTTGTTGTTTCATATCCCCTTGTCTAGACACATAGACCAGGTCCATGAGACTATGTTGCTCCAGCATCTTCTGACGGGCCTCTCCTCCCTCACTCCACACGACTCGATAGAGGTGCCCAATGAGATGAGAGGGAGATTGGTTTGTCGCTCTACGGTCATTTTGTGCACACAACGGCTAAACAGACCGAGGCCTTACAGTTTAAAAAGTAGATTTTTAACTACTACGAACACCCATGCACCGCCGGGACTCGAACTCGAAACCCGTGGTACCGAACGCCAGAGAGCAAGCCACTCTCATAATCAATCAGGCCTGTATAATGAGAGAGGGAGAAGCCAAGCAAAAAGAACAGATACTGTCTTGATCATACTGAACTGTCTGATGTCAAACAAATGACAGATACTGAAGATGAATGAAGTCTTTTCGTTGCCGACAAACTATAATCCCTTGATAAAAAAAGGCATATTAACTTTATTTTTGTGTGAAATCGGTGATCAGGAAAATCTTTGGTTCATCCATATTTACTGTACATCTTATGTAGCATTACCTAGTGGCTAGCTTAAAAGGAAAGTGTTCGCAATTCCAATGATATGGAAGAAATCAAAGGATCACTTCATGAACTGTTATTAATTACAAAATTGCAGCACAACAAGGGTTATTATATGATTCCTTAACATTCCTTCAGCTATCGGGCTCGTTACTCATAACGACGAGCTTAACTCAGCACCACCTGAACATTGGAATTTACATTCAAGCTTGGCGATGAATATTTTCAATTAAGTTAAAAAAAAGACGACATTGGAGACTTAGATTTCAGTGGAATATCTATAGAACTTCATAAAGTCAATCAGTCTGAACTCAAGGGTCTAGTTCGTGATCTAAACTTGTCAAAGAATCAATGTTGGTTTCCATATTAAAGGCAAGGCTCAGATCTCTTTCAGAAGGGGCTATAATTTCTTCTTATCGTCAAGGCGGGAACAAGACTCTAACGCTTGTTCTTCGCATATGGCAAGCGACCTGATGACCAATTGGCTAGCGCTTTGGCC
>BPLR01000348.1:0-65164 GCA_021605095.1 Caerostris extrusa | reverse complement strand
ATTTTGGTTTTTATTCTCGTAAATTCGTCCACCGCGACGTGAGGATTAGTCAACAACAATATCTATTTTGCGCTAATTCAACTTTGTTTATCATTTAATAATTACAAACAATGAACTTTTCGATTCATAAAAATATATTTGACACAATTAGAAAGAATCGATAATTTGTTTTTATACCCAAAAAAGTATGGTATTTTAATGAAATATAATAAATTAGGATTACATTTAAAATTTTACTTTTTCTTTTTATTATGAACAGAAATGTTAACTTCTAATTTTCTAATCAAGTGATTAAAATTGTAAGATATTATAATGAATCAAATTGTAGATCTTTCTTTAAATAAACAACAAACAAAATCTAGTACTGATTTTGAAAATATTCATCTTTCAAGCTTTAAATAATAGCCTTGACTTGCCGAAAAGCTATATTAAAAGCTGAAATCGCATTTATAAATGATATATTTTCTGGATAAAATAATACATTAATATATATCTTATGAATGGTCTATATCAATTTTCTTCAATTCACTTTATATATTTCTATGTTTGATAATCTTAACAAATCTGTGCTCTTAAATTAACATTTAAAAATATTTTTCATATTTCAGAATCAAAAGTTGATATTTTATTTACAAATGCAAATCCAGAAAAATCTCGTATGTATATATCTTACTTGTTATTTCAATTTCATTGACTCATACCGGATGTGTATATCCTAAGTTAGACTAATGGGTGATAAAATTATTTTAATTTCATCTAAATGATAGCTTATATACCGATATATGCTGCTTTGTCATACATATATGTTTGAATTTACCATGACTTTATTTTATTCATACTTCTAGAAATATTTTTGAATTTCAAGTTGATTTACAAGAAATATAAATGTGTGAAAAACACAATTATCTTTTTTATAAAATATGGAAATATGTATTTATATTTCTGTTCCCCCAAATATAGCCTTTATATTCCTACTCAATAGAATAAACTCTTTATGAAATATTCATAAATAGCTTATTTATTATATTTATTATATTTTATTTGTTGAGTTATATTTCAGTTATAAGAATAGAATGAACTCAGATGCTGTAAGTTCATTAGTATGAGAAAAATTTCAAAGAATGTTTCCTTACAAATTACTAAAACTTTCAAAACAAAATCGCATTTTTCCCTAAGGTAACTATGGAATTTGATACTTCTTTTCGATGTGATTATTCAGAAATGTTTCGATTTCTTTTGAAAGTAGATAATCGAAACTAACGTCCCTAAAGAAGAATGCAATTCCGAACACAAATTAAGTTAACTATAGAATAATTATGCAAATAATTCAGAATGCATTCTTTTGTGAAACAACGTCTGAATATTTTTATCCGGAGGAAAATGCATCATTATGTTTTATGTTTGTCGAACAAATTGCTTTTATTCTTGTGTAATGTGATTTATAAAGATTTATGATGTTTCTAATAAGATAAATTGCAAATCTCAACTTTTCAAAATTTACAATAAAAGTTGTTAATCACTCAGCCAAGAATAAATTAAAAAGAAAATACAGCATTTGGACAAGTTCGTAGCAATTTACAGTGTAAGCTCACATTTATAATTTTTTAAAGACCAGATTGTTCTATTTGCCTCATATAAATGTAATAAAAAATTTAAATATTGTTTGGATTGTATTAATGTATTAAATAATAATGCAACGATAAAATTCAAATATAAAAATTCATCTCTTTACAAGTAATCTATGTTGTGTCAACAAGACTGCTTCCATGAGTCATATATGACGGTATTTTAACATATTCAGTGAAAGGTAATATATCTTTTACTTTGCACTACAGCTTGTTACAGGTCAAGGCAGTCTCAACAAGCTTTCAATAGATCCGATCAGACGCCACAGTCCCCAACGATTGAAATTTTTATGTCTTGAGATCTCTCTACGCAGTCCATCTACGCAATCCATCTATTATATATGTAAGAGATATATCTATATAGAGTGTGATTTATTTAATGTTATTTTCATACTTAATTATTTTAAAATATCATTTACCCGTGGTGATAAAAGGCTGTCTGTCTAATGGCAGATTTCGGGACAGGAGATGTTTTACTTTTAGTAAGTTTGTCTGTCCTACGTCTAATGTTCTACAGTCATATTAGACTGAGGCCTACGGTTTAAAGTGGATTCCGGAACCGTTATGCAAAACATCCATGGCACCGTCAGGATTCGACCCCAAACCTGTGGCACCAAGCGTCAGAGAGGCTAGCCAGGCCCTCCAAGTTTATTAATTATTCCAAATTTAGTTTCAGCAAAATTTGAATTAAAAACCTATAAACAAAATTGGAGAAAGCAAAATGTTCAAACTAGTTTCAATGATTTTGAATAATGTAGTATTAAAAGCAGTATAATTAAATTCTTCTTATATTTTCTGTGGTTCCTTTTTTATTCAGTTGAACTATCTATAAAAAAATTCTACATTTTGAAGTTATGAACTGAATACTAATAATCTCTTGGTTGTATTGATAATCATTTACATATTTAAGAGGCCCCGTGGGTCTGGGTTAGAATAGCCCCACTGAAGCCTCCACGTATGTCGTGTAAAAGACGACTAAATGTACCAATTGCTCGGAGTTATAACCAGGTGGAATAATGTTGTGGGCCTATCCCTTTGTTGCCCATATCTTTATAGCGCAAGATCTAGGACAAAAAACTACATTTTACCCTTCATTTTTGATTTCGCCTTGTTTTAATAGGATGGGCAAACTTTTTCGGTCGCGGAAAAAAATAAATAAATAAAAATAAAACAGTTTTGCGGGCCAAAATAAATTTTTCGAAAATTTTAAAAACAATATACAAATATTACATATTTAATATGTTACAGATGAATGAAATTGATTTCATTTTTAAAAGTGCCTTATGGTGAAGTTTGAAGTGAGATGTACTGATTCTAAAGAACGAGGCCCCAAATGCTCATCTGTCAGTCTACTTCGGAAATAATTATTTCTAAGGTTGCATAGTTGAAAACATTTGTTCACGTATTTAGATGAAGCAAACATAGCACTGATTTTCTGGGCGTGAGATATTGTTTGGAAACTTTTACTTTCGATAATGATTTGTAAAACTCTAACTTTTTTGGCGCCAATCTACAGCTATACTATCAAAGAATTTCCGCTTTTTAACACTTTTACCGATTGAAAGCCGTCTTTGCTATTTTGTCGATTTATATTTCAGAAAAAAAGGAAAGTAAAAAGATCACCAGTCCTTTTGAAAAAGAGGAAAAAAAAATATTTCATCAAAGTGGAAAATGAGAAGGATATATAATAAATAAATATATATTTATATTTCTTTAATTTGCCTCTGACAAACAAATTAAGGAGGAGGAGGATTCTATCCGCGGCCGAATGGAACCTTCCGGCGGCCGTAGTTGCCCATCCCTGGGTTTAAGAACATACGGATTCATGGACTTGCTCTAGATGTTGCCTGTCGACCTAGTGGGATAAAACAACATATTTGGGCAAAAAACTGTATAATTTTTGAAGAAAGATCATAATGGTGTCTTGATTATTCGAAAATTAAATTATTTTCTAGAAATCTACGTTTAAAAAATGATGACTTAAAACGCATTAAAATATCGGACAATCTGTAATTATTTAAAACCTTTGCTAAAATAATTTTTTTAAAAGACTTTATTCAAAAACAATCACTAGAAATATACATGTTTTTAAAAAAAGCTTCACTTATATGGTGCATTTCCAACTGTCTGTTTATTTCTGAAACAAGATATTCCTTACGTCAAATTGCTGAGATGGCAGTAATTGCACCGAGATACGTGACTTAATAAGAATCTGCCATCTCTACATCATTCTGTTCTTAATGCTTTATCACAATTGGTGCAATCCCTGTTTGGCGAAACACATAAAAGAATTCTTCTATTCTTTATTGATTGCCTACTTTACTGTAAATTAGTTTACTTATTAACAATGGCAACGAGTATTTTTATGTTTTTATCATAGGCTGATGAAAATTTTAGTAGAAAATTACATGTTCTTTACTGAAGCTTCCAAAGAAAAAGATTCCTAAAAGTAGGTGAAACATTTGCCATTTTATTTACAATATATAAAAAATTTAGCATTCTTAAGTTTTCAATGAGTTTTAAACTCAATAAAGATGAATTTTTTTCGTTATACATTTAATTAGCAATTTTCACTTAGTTATTAAACCATCTGACTTTTCTTGAGTAAATTAAAGATCCATGAAAAGGGGCCTAATTTAATTTGCATTTTGTAACTAAATAATTTTATTCTCCATGAAAAAAATCTGATGTTTTGTGTTGTAACAAATTATTATAATTATTGTTAATTTCAATTTTGATATTTCATTTCAAAGATTTTTAATGCCATCATTTAAATACTTTAAATTACGAATATTTATTCAGAAAAAGAATATCATTATCGTCATATTTTTATATAATAAACCATTTAAGACTCTTTTCCATTTTTATAAGTTAAAAACTGTAATATTTAAGAGTTCTAATTTTCAGTGCTTCATTTTTTTTGCATTGTTATTTAAAATGAAACTTGTCATTTTATTTTTAAATAATGTTAAGTTATTGAATTTTTAATCAAAAATGTCACATTTGTAATATTATGCAAATATATTATCTATGATTTATGTTTTTTTATTTGTATACCTCTGTTTATAGTGTCATAGAGGAAGGGAAGGAATTAATAATCAAAGACTAATTTGTCACTATAAAATCTTTAATTCAGTCTTATGGTAACAAATTAATTTTTGCCATACTTCAAGAACAAGAATCAAAATATTTTTAACAGTGATATATACACAAATGATAAAACTCATTTTAGAAATAAAATTCAAGCAATTAAAACACTGATAATAATAATATACATATTCTGAGAAAATGGATAATATCCAATCAAAATGTTTAGTCATCAACTATAAAATTGATGTTTATCAGAACATTAATTTTATTAAAATAAACTTTTCTATTTATCAAAAAACATAGCTGAAATAAAAATTAATACTATATAAGGATTTTGGTGTTATTGATTATAATAAATGATCTGACCTGCCTGATGGACATTTAAAAAAAGTATCTGATATCGGAAAGTAAAAATCATCCTTAGATTGAAAGACTCTTTTTCAAAAATCATTATGAATTTAAGGGCTTTCCGTGTGTTCTGTACTGAAAATGAAAACTGACTGTTTTATAAACACTGAAATGACTTTTGAGTGAAAAATGTGAGCCACATTGTGTTGGCTACCTAAGAACCAAGGCCACGAACACGTTTAATCTATGCAAATAAAAGCTCTTAGATTGAAAAACGTATGATCTGGTCACGGTTGAAATACCTGCTTTTATTCCGTTGAGTTGATATAAATAAATATAATTATTATTTCACAAAAAATAATATAAGTGATATTTTCAAATATCCATTTGAGGACATAAATTTTTTTATTTTCTTAGTAAATCAGCTGTCGTTTATCGTACGACTGGAAGGAAAATTTCTTTGAATGAAATAACACATTTAAACTCCCAGAATCACTGCCATACTGAAATGGACGCAAAAAGGATGCAGAATTCCTACTTTTAGTTAATATCCTATGATTGCTTCCGTTGCCATGATTACTCTCACATAAAGACTTGATTGTGATTGACAAGAACTGGATAATTTTTATTATAAATCAGGCTAATCATATAGTAAGTATGTTATTGTTTCCTCACAGTTTTATAAAAACTTTTTCTTAGGTGAAAATATTAGGAAAAACAACTTTACTAGAACTCAAACTTTCTCCTTGGTCCTTTGGTTAAAGAGCTCAGCCAGCATATAGGAAGTTTCAGCTCAAATTTATATCAACGTTCGTTGCATCCATTTCTTTCACAAACGATTCACATTTTTATGACGATTTGAATGTGTGTGTGTCTCGCATCAACAAATTATGGTGTGAGCTTCTTATAATATTTTTTTTAAATAAATTTTTACGCAAATACTGGGCAGTTACTCCTAAAAAGCCTATCAGAAGCCAATGGTGTTTTTCTTGTTATAATTTACTTTTAAACATTAGTGAATATTTTATTGTTTTAAAAATATTCAAAAATAATTATACATTTCAAAAAACCGAGAACCTCGTGATAAAGTGCACAGTAATGTGTAAATAATTTTCAGCATTTGTAATTGCCGCATTAATTGCAATCACTCATTTCGAAAGAATGTTTGGATATTTAAAATAATAAGAATATTAATTTTGCAAATAACCATTTATGCACCCTTCTGACCAAACACGCTTCCTCCATTCTGGATCCCAAGGGATGATTTTTTAAATTCTTTTTTAAATAAAATTTTTAAACACTATACTTTATGTTCTAAACATTCCTGGCATACTCACCGTGTTGGTGTTGTAAATTCATTAAATTCAAAGTTGATTAGATGTTTTCAAATTGGGGTCGCAAGAAAAAATTGAACATTTTCCAAATTCATTCGAAAAATATTGAAAATATGTAATAAATGAAAATATGATAATAATGAATTTAAAAAAAAATAAATATTTCCGAATACTAGCCTCACTAGTTTGAAAGCTAATTTGGGACTTTAGATTAAATTTAGTTGACTCTTTTATAAAAAAATTTTCGATTTAATTTCAAATGCATTAAAATAATGGTTGCTCTCATTTATTTTTAGAAACCAACATTTTTTTCTGTCATACTGTGATTAGTCACGGTTTTAATCTATCTCTTTGAAAGATAAATAAATACTAAGTTTGATGAAAATTTTTCAAATCATTTAATTCCACTTGTTTCTTGCTACTTGACTAATCTTTCAAAGGGATAAAAGGGAATTTGATTTGATCTCAATCCCAAAGACAAAAGATTTCCTTCATTTTATTAATATCAGCTAATAATTTATTCATGGCTAACGCGTAATAATTTCAGGGAAATGAACTGAAAATTCAACATCATTTGTAGATTTCTTAATTACCTTATGGTATTGAATTTAAAATAATTTAAATCTTACTGATACCATATATATACAATCAGGGATGGCCAGCCAAATGATCTGTGGGCCACTTTGGAAATGCATCATAACTCTGGGGCCACATATAAAATTATATATCCCCAAATTAGATTTAGACTCACTGTAGACATTTTTTTTTGGAGTTAAAATTGAAACATAACGAGTTATTATTTTTTGTGTTTCCTATTATTCTTACATGAAAATATAGATAATGTAATAATAACGATACTAAACGCACATTGTAAAGAAATATATAACAAAAAAGAATGAAATATATAAAAATATAAACGAAAAAAATAAAAAAAAAATATTTATTTTACTAGTGTGATATTTGTTTCTCCTCTCTTTCACTTGGCTTTGCAAATCGATCTCAATTTGGGTATTTGCAAATCGTAATGGGTGTTACGTCCGTGATGGTGTTTGGTTAATTTCATTTTCGAAAAAACGATTCGCAGGTGTAAGTTGAACCCAAAGCGCTTAAAACTTCAACTAAGAGTCTTGTTTGCTCTGCTATCAATCAACTGTAAGTATCTAGGGATGGTCACTTAGAGTGAAACATAGAATCTGCTATAGTAGATATTCCAAGATGGGAGAACATTATGATTTCGTAGAATAAAAATTTAATTATTCTACGAACTCATGACAGTAAACTCATAAATAAAGCAGACAATATATGTCATATAATCACAAGAATATTATTTTGAATCAAAGTTAATTTTTCACATAATTTCGACAGTTAATTTTTTAATATATATATGGATGCACACATATATTATTTTAATGTATTGGTTTTCACAACTTTGGCTATTATAAAATAAATATTTTCGTAAAAGTGTGATAAATCTCACGGGCCGAAAAAATATTCAAGGCGAGCCGGGGGTTGGCCACCATTGGCCTAATAGATTAATTTAATTAATTTTAATTAAAAAAATAATACATTTTTTAATTAAAAAGACAAATTGCTGATATTTTTCTAAAGCGCATAATATCGCACTACCAACAATCCAGTCTTGCCGCTCGTGCAATGAGTTTACAAGGTCCATGACCTTCGGAGAGTTTGTTTGCGTGGTACGAAGTCTCCCTAACTACAAACCGCGCTGTCCTCATTGGTTTTCCGCGAAATGACAGGTAGAATATTTTGTGTAATTGTGCTAATAGGAATAAACACTGGATGTACGCCCAGCGATAAACTTGTTATTTGAGGACAATGGTTAATTTTTTCTCTTCGAAGATAAAACTTACGTAATATAGCTCTATTGAAGAACATTTGAATGTGAAATCAACTGCTATTACGACAAAATATTTAACAGATTCAGCCCTTCTTAGGGTATACTATAACAATGTATAGGGGCTTGAATGGTCGAGTGGCTAGCGCTCTCTCTCTGTAGCGTACCACAGATTTCAGGATTCGAGTCCCGGCGGTGCCATGGATGTTTATAGTGGTTCAGAATCCACTTTAAACTGTGGGTAGGTCCCGGTCTGTTAAGCCGTCGTACGCAGAAGATGACCGTAAAGCGATAAACCAAACCAAACAATGTATTAGCGTATACTATAAGGTTACCATATTGTATTCATATTTTAAACAGTCGTCCTCAAATGTGCCATCTAAGGTCGTATCAAATTAGTCTTTTATTATCTACAACGTGAATCATACATCCGTTACCACTCAAATAAATTAATCGCTATGTGCAGATTCACAATTTATCCTCCTCAGCTCAATAGCTCATGGGCTTCCGGCTAACACAGATAATTTTGGTTCGTCATTAATTATTAAGTTTCAGTAAGATTTCCTTTAATAATATTTTTTCAATAACAAATGATATTTCTTACAATAGCAGGTGACAATAACGAATGATATTTCTTACAAGCTATTTCTTTTATAAACATAATGCCGTTTTTTTAGATGCATAAAATTGTTTTATTTTATTAAAAGTTTATACTTGTGCAAATTTTGGTTGATGCAATCCAAATCATTGAATACATTGGTGGAATGACGAGTGTGCTAGAAAAAACAAAAATCAGAAATGAACTTAGGACCGTTATACATATTAGCTGTCCAACAGGTCGCGCGTGAATAGTTTTCAATAGCAAAAATAGCATTGATTATATTTCTTAAAATTGCTTTTAATAGTAAAAATAAATTTGAGACCATAAAATTGTTTTCAAATTGTATAATTCAATGTCCTTTATGCTAATATATAAATTATTTGGAATATGGGAGCGCTCTCTATTTTTATTACTATTGGATATGCTGTGTTCAATTGATTGGCAACTTTATTATGTATTTTTATAATAATTTGTGGGAATAACAATTATAACAACATATTTGTGGGAATAACAATATGAATAACAATTTATTTTTAAAATCTTTTTTTTTTAAATTAGGGTAACTGCTCATGTGAAAACTAGTTTCAATCTCCCCATGGAAACTTATTTCCATTGAAAGTACTTCATTTAAAGTATAACAAGCTTCTTTCAATATCATCTGCTTGTCTCCATAAAAGTGTTTACAAAAAGAACTTTGTCGCTCTGAGTTGTTGAGTTTAGAGAAGGTTTGTTGAATTCCATCTCCAACAAACGAAAAGCTGATCCCTCCAACGATTCCAAAACAACTTGAAGGTTGTGAGATGCAGCTGCTAACACTAACTTCGTCATAAGATTTGATTTGCTTTCAAAGAATCTCTCTCTCTCTCTCTGTGTGGATGGTGTATCTATACAAGAAGAGAAATTTTTGCGATACTAGCAGAACAAGTAGATGCTATTTTTGGTGAGAAGAAAAAGGAGCGGCTTAATTTTAATATATTTCTTTGGAACATAGATATTCTTACATATTTGAGGATCAAGGGTCGCATATGTTTATTACATTTTACCCCTAGACTACGTAAACACACACAAATAAAACCTTTGCTTTGATCATATGTAATAGACTATTTTATCATGTATTTATTTTAATTCTTGCTAAATATTTTTGTAGTAGAGTAATAAGAGCACAAATGATTACAATGTCAAATGATTTCTACTTCTGGATTATTGGCATAGCGGTACTATTTGCAGCTGCTGCCAGCAGTGATACAGTGTTTACATGCATATTGTCATGTGTTCACATGTTATAAGTGTTTACATGCCCATATGGCGTGTGAGAGGGCTGAATTCAGATCACTGGCGGCATCTGGAAATTACAGTCACTGCTTTCAAAACAGGAGTCTCATTAGTGATTGAAAAAGTCTATCTGAGGAGGGAGGCTTTTTCCACGTGATGCTCATATGTGAGGCAATTACCATTAAAATCGCTTTCAAAGTCAATGTTCTCTCAACACATATTATTGGGATAGTTACAATGGTATACGTAACACACACGCACGTAAAAACCTGGATTTGAAACGTATAGGATTCTAAACTTCAAGCGGCCGGGTAACCAGTTTTGCCAGCGCTCTGGCCTTTGGAACCACAGGTTTCCGAGGCTCGAATCCCTGGCAAGCAGCATGGATATTTGTTAGTGTCTCGGAATCCATTTTTAAACCAGGGTCCATGTCTAATTAGCCGAAAGTGTGCAAAAATGAATGTAATTGCGACAAACCAATTCTAAAAAGTTCGAACCTGGTTTTAGAATTTTTTTGCAATCACTGTTCTTGAGGACAAAAAGCGATGACGATTATGGGCATTGTGCATTTCAAAACTGTGAGGGGGTATATCTTCATATCCATCATAACCATCCGACACTGTTGTCATCGACAATGGTTGGGCGACATATTCTGGTGTGATGCCGCAACGATTACCGAATTTGTCTCCTTTTAACTTTTCCCTTATTTGTGTATCAAATCCTGTTACTACAGAATGAGACTTAGTTGTTCATCTGAATATTGCCTTTTTACTTCTGTGCACACAAAGATATTAGATCGTGTACTCTTAACCACTATAAGACACAAATGCATGAATTCATTTGAATGATAAGTGATAGTCAGCTTCGTATGTAAATACCATGCCATATGTATTTACTGTTATTTCTATTTTTCTATTAAAGTTCATTTTCCATGTATTGTATTTTTTTTTTTCGCATATTCCTCGAAATTATGCATCATATAGTTCTAGCATACGCCCATAAACAATTTTCATATACGCCGTACGAGAATTCTCTTATAGAGTTTATGTGGAGTTATTCGGATCTCCTGCATGACACAGAATATGTTAAATTTTTACGATCCTGTCATACGAAGTTTCTGCATATTCATAAACTAGTAGTAAAATATGTTTTCAGATTCTATTTCAAGTATGTATGGCTCTGTTATCCAATAAGGAGAATTTCTTTATTGTGATTAATATATATTCTTTACGTTTACTTTTCATTGATTATCCCAAGAGAGTGTAATAAGTAAAGTACGAATAGTTTGACTAATCAGATACTTAGTTCGTGTAGATAAGGGCAAAAAAGAAATTCCGATGTTGGCTTTAGTCTGAGTAAGCTTAAATGATACTGGGCTGAAGAACTTTGTATACAGATTAACGCTAATCTTTTCCATAAATAGAGATCGAGAATTGTCATAATTTTCTCCATCTTTCATTGAAAAAAAGAAACTAAATATTTGTTTTGGATTAATTGATAAATAACCATTTTGCATCGAATTCTCCATTTTATTTTGAATAATTTTTAATTCTCTAATGTTGTCGTATTTAGTTAGTTTTAAAATATAATGACGAATTAAAAATTCATCTTAAAGTTTGTTTAATGTGTAAATAGAGATCTTAAATGTGATTGAGTATTTGAAGTTAACTGGGTTAGCTCTTTGACTTTCTAATCTACGGGGGCTTAGTATTGTAAGCAATCATCGGGATCTTTCCATTTTATTCCCGAATTAAATACGATGAACAGAAAGTTGAAAGTTGTTCCATTGAATTTGAGAAGTAGAAAGCGCCACAAGCATATTTCTTGCCAAATTTTGCAACGCAATCAAGGATCAATGTTGATGGAAGAGGTGATCTCATTGTAAAGAAAATTACAGGTTTTTAAGTTTTATGAGAAGGTGTAAGTGGTAAAAGCTTTAGAAAAATGATTTATTAAATGACGTAAAAGTTTGATGTGTGCCTTGTAATGAAATGCTCAACTAACGTGCTGGAGGACTTGGGTGCAAATTTGCTGGCGGCGTCTATTGCAATCACTGATTTCAGAAAGGTGGTTTGGTTCGTCGCTCTACGGTCCTTTTGTGCATACTTTGGGCTAATTAGACCTGGACCTACAATTTAACGTGGATTCAGAACGACTAACAAACGTCCATTCCACCGTAAGGATTCGAACCTGAAACCTGCCAAATTTCCCCAAAAAGGCCCAGCCAATTGACCATCAGGCTGCCTTCAAAAGGAGGTTTGATGAAGTTGTGAAAACGTGTACAAACTTTTCGATCAGATGTTCATGAATTTATACGCTTAAAACTTTTCTATTATGGCGTGATTTTACCTTGTTGTTTTCTTCCTTACGACATACAAATGAGGAGCTGCGAAATGAAAATCGTCTCTTGTCATCCGGCCATCGGTGGCACGTGGAACAAGACGCTAACTAATGTTCAATAACAGCAAAAAAAAAAAAATCAAGATTTGATTCCACATATTCAAAAGAAGCAATTAAAAGGTTTTCAAAAATAACATTGTTTTGAAAATTAGTCGCATTCCTTTTTATTTATTCCTCATCACTTACATTCAAATACGAAACAAATATATCCATAAATTCTACGATTTTAGTAATTGTCATAATGGTATTCGGTGAGAATTTACTGAATATGCTTTAACTATCTTTATTTTCTGTGTGGACCTATTGTTTCTTGTAAACTTTGAATAGTATATGTTTACATCTGATAGGATTACGTAAAAGCTCAATTACGGAAACTAAAGCGTTGATTACGATAATTCGATTTTTCAAATTTATTTAACTACTAACTATTTAAAATTATGTAAAAAAATTTTTCTATTCATTAGTAATCGGATATTGAGTTTAAATTATATCTAAAACTTTATTATTATTGTTGTGAATCATTTCAATTAAAATAATCATAAAATATAATGCATATTCAATGTTTATTTTTGTTTGTTTTAATTGTCTAATTGTCTAATTTTGATTTTTTAAAAGCCTTTATGACTGTTTTTCAATAGGCTTTACAATTTTTTTTATAAAAACCAGTAATTATAAATTTAATATATTATAATTAAACCTGCAATAATTTTGATTTTTTTTAAAAGTCTTTACGCCTGTTTCTCAATATGCTTTGCATGTTTCTATTAAAACCTGTAATATTTATATTACAAAAGACATTCTTATGAAAATTCCTCTAATTGCAAATATTATATTCATTAAAAATTTATTTAAGTTAAAGCAGAAAACGGGTTTTTCATATTTTGTTTCATACTGTTATAGTTATCTAAAACGGAGATGTATTTCATAATTAATTCCTTTTATTGATAAAGGACATCAAATATACAGAACGATTTTGTTTCCTTTAGGACAAATTAATTTAAGTGTTGTTATTGTTTTAAAGAGAATGCATGAGGTGTTCAGCAAATCAACTCTTAAAAGAAGCCTCGAATTTGCATGACATTCAGTTTAATTAAATGACAATGACTGCACTTATCATTCTAGTGAATGCACCACCATTGACTCTACATATTGAATTCATTCTATTAAATGCTGAATTTGTATCCTTGCTAAGGTTCTGAAACTCGAAATGATAGCTGAATAAATCTCTATGAAACGAAGAATAAAGCCATACGATTCATTAAGATTATTTAATTTCAAACAGTTTTAAAAAGCATGTGTTTTAAGAGTATATTTTTCCAAGCAACGGTTCTTTATATTTTTCAACATTTCTTTAGATTCCCTTCTTCCGATTTCGTTTCTCTCTTTATTAATGAAATAAAAATCATTATCATTATCAAACTGTCACATCTGCTCATGCGATTGTAATGCAAACCACATGCAACTATAACTGTTTAACTGCATAGTTTTTAGTTTAGTCAAATTCAAATTAAATAATCAAATTAACTTAATTATTAAAACCCAAGTGTTATTGAAAAACTGATCAAGATTTAAATCCTAACTTCCCGAATTCATAATATACTATTTTATAATTGATTTTATCCTGATTAAAAAGGAAAATAAAATGATTTGCTCAGATACACTGTTAAATCCTCTTTGACAATTTAAAAAAATAAACAAAAATAAAGTAATTACTCAAGTTTTAAGAAAAACATAACGAAATAAAAACTAATTACTTATATATAAAAATATTCAAAAATTATACGATAATTTTTGTAGCATTCTATCTTATAATTTAAAGAAGAAAAAAAAAGCTTGAAATATAATTGAAATATGTATTTCAAAAGAAAATATATAAGTTCAATCTATAATTTCCGAAGGGGTTTCAAGAAAAAAAAAAAAAAACAGAAATTATCAAGAAAAAAATTGTTAAAATAAATTTGTATTGTTTTTGTAGAAAATTAATATAAACTTTAAAAAGAATTGATTAAGGAGAGTGATAATATCTTAGCACTTTTAGTTTAAGCATAGAAATTACTAAATTATTTATGTAAATGAAACAATAAAATTATTCACAAAATCTTTACTTGAGATTTTATTCAAAAGAAAATTGTCCGTCAGGAAATAAAGGAAATGTAAAAATGCCCTTTTGTTCCCTAAAACTCTGTAAAAACTCCATTAAAAACGGAATTACTGCTAAAAATGTCTTGAGGATAAAATATTTCTTTTCACCCGTTAACTTTTATAAGATGAAAATTTTACAAAAACTAAAGATGGTTTTTGAACTAGAAAATGACTAGAAAGTCACGGAATAAATATAATATTAATAAATTTTCAAAAAAAGCTAAACTTTGTAAGAAAAGGTATTAAGCCCTTCAAAAATAACTATGCTCTCACAGAAATTCAAACTTCTGATGCACTTTTAAAGATAATAAGAAAATCTATTCTGGCACTGAGGAAAATAGCAAATTCGTATTTTTATTTAATTTCAAAAAATTAATATCTTTACTTTTCTAGTATTTCAGACACTTTTTGTTTTAATTAAATTTGGAGCTTGTTTTCCTTCTCCATGTTAGAAGCATATGCAGGAATTTTTGGCTTTAAAAATGGTTGATAAATATTTGTTTTACTTCAAAAGTAAGGGAAGACATTACCTGTTTCTCTAAACGTCAAATTAGAAAAATTACGTTGATTTAGGTTTATTAAATTTTCAAAATAATTTTTTATTTACTTAGGAAAAATTAAATCCTATAGATAAAAAATAAAAAAAAACTCCTTTTAACTACAGTATGAAAACTTTTATTATTTGCAGCTCCTTTAAAAGATCAGAGTCATAGAAAAATAAGCCCTATGTCTTATTGTAGATTAAGGGGCCTGAATGGCCAGTGGCGAGTCTTTCGCTCAGTACCACAGGTTTCAGGTTCGAATCCCGGTGGTGCCATGGTTGTTTGTAGTGGTTCGGAATCCACTTTTAAACTTGGGTCCCGGTCTCATAAGATCGTAGAGCGTTGTGGGGGCATTGTTATTCCGCATCCGTGGCTTATCTTCAAGTTATACGCGTCCCCTGGGTAATGCAAAGTGAGTAACGTCTGTGCAGCGCTTGCCTTAAGGCATTCAAGACCAAGATGTCTAAGTGTTTTGCCAGCTGCATTAGAAAAAAATTGTAAATTAATACGAAGATCCTTCATTGTAAAATGCTGAAACATAACGGTGGTCTCATGCCCTTTGAGTTAATAAGAAAATAGATAATTCAATGCCCTTTTTTTTAAAAAGAATTATTTATTTAATAAAATTATAAAATGCAAAATAACAAAAGTTTCAAAGTGTAGATGCTGATGGGAAATTAGTTGCATGCAAAAAAAAAAAAATTAAATTAAATAAAACACCAAAAAGTCAAATTAGGAGAAAAATTAGCTTAGGAGAAAAGCGAACTTTTTTTCATCTAAATGGCTGTAGATAATAAATCAGTCAGAGCAGGTGAAAATCTTCAGGATAAGGAATTAATTTAATAGAAAATGACTTCAGCTACAATTAACACAAAAAGTAAACTTGATTTTTAGCATTTCAGTTTTTCATAATTTTTATTGCCTTTTTTAAAAATTAAATTACTTAACGAAATTATTTTTTCTTCAGACCGGGATGATTTGCACATCATAATACTTAGTTAAAGAAGACGCACACACCAACTAGTAAATTAATACCAAAGAGAAAATAATGCATGTTGGGAAAACGAAAAGAACATTTTTTTTTTGTTGAACAGCGGTGGACCTTGTGTTCCTTTGTATATACCATAAACGACTCATCGGCTGGGCCTGAATGGTCGAGTGGCTAGAGCTCTGGCGCACGGTACCACAGGTTTCGGGTTCTATGGATGTTTGTAGTGGTTCGGAATCCACTTTAAGCCGTAGGTCCCGGTCTCATATGACTGTAAGAGCGTCACGGAGCAAAAAGTCAGACTTCTACCTACGGGTGCTCCATCACAACAGAACCTGCCCCTTTCCCTCCATCCATGAGTAGAACACTCAGGGAATGTCCGTCCCGCAATGCAGGACATTGAGCTCTAGTCACAACACAACTCATTGACTGACGAGGATGGGAGGTTTTGCTTTCTGGGAGGGACTTAGGGCAGCTGCACCGGAATTTGGGTGCCTTATGGGGAAAAACATGTAAATATCACCATGCAGCCTGATTATCGAGAAACAGTTTAGAAACATTGTTACAATGACTGCAAGACGGTTCTGAAGCAATTTAAAATGGAGATACTGACATCACTTCTGCGATAAATGTTCTATTGGAGACTCTACATTATAGAGGCAAATCATGTCATCTTCAATGGATTCCTGCACATGTCAACATTGAGGGCAACGAATGCGCTGAATCTTTAGCCGAAGAAGACAGGGGACATTGATCAGCCCAGAGCTACCATCACACTTACAGATGCTAACGCAGTTACCCAAAAGCCGACTCATTCCTCATAACTTTAAGTAGCTGCTAACCACGGACTTCAACTGCCCTAGGAAGTTGACATCAGTTATTAGCAGACTCAGAACTAATCATTACAGAGGGATGAAGATTCTCCCAGACAAGACCAGGGAATACATCCCCTGCAAAAATTGCGCCAACGCTCTCCTAACACCTAAGCATCTAGAGTGTCCAGCACTCACTCTCGATGTATTGAAATTAGGTATGGTGCCAATCGAGGCCAACTTAAGCGAAGTCCTTTGTATAGTGAAGCGGCCGCTATCGGGAAGACTTTTTGACTTGATCTGACTTTATTAATATTTTTTAAAATCCATGGACATGATAACAACAACAACAGCATTGTTACAATAGTCATCGAGCTTTCTTGTAACTGAATGCCTGCAGTTTATTCGAGCCTGGGTCCTCTTTTGCTAGCGGGCAAATAATTGATTCCTCCGCTTTTGAGTCCATATGGACGAAAGGTTCTTAACTTAATCAATGAATATGATTGACAGTATATACGCTATCACAATTTCAATCGAATGATTTCATTTCAACGATTTTATTTCTTAGTTTGCTTTTAAGTTTTCTAATAAAACCTGTAATTTTTACATTTAATATTTATGATTAAATAATTTAATAAAATTATAATTAAACATGAAATAATTTTGATTTATAAAAGGTCTTTTTGACTATTTCTCAATACGCTTTACATTATTCTTATTAAAATCTGCAATACCCATATTTATATTATAAATGACGCTCTTAAAAATTTTTCTAATTGAGCAATATTCCCCATTCATTAAATTTTATTTAAGTTAATGCAGAAAAACATGGCTTCCATATTTTGTTTCGCAATTTATTCACTGATTCCCCTTTTTAGGGAACGATTTGAAATCGACAGTGGAACACACCAGAAAAGGATGATAGTAACCTCGGTTGAATTTGGGTGGGCCTTCAATAAAAATGAAACAGTGGTGAAAAATAAAGAGGAGATATGAAAATAAAATTAAAAAAAAAAAAAACTATTATACATCGTAGGAAATTTTGGTCTGATGGCCGAATGATAAAGGGTTTTGGGGCTCGGTGCGAGAGGTTTCGGTTTCGAATTCCGGTGGTGTCATGGATGTTTGTAGTGGTGCGGAATCCACTTTAAAACGTAGAACCCCGTCTAATATGAATGTAGAAATTTAGGTTGACAACCTCACGTAAAAGAATTACATTGGTGTAACGTCCACTAAGGTGAAAATGATGATGCCCAAGCATAAATAGCTTTTATTTAAATGTTATGAGTAAACTTTTTGTTAATTTAAGGCCTATAACCTCAGCATTTTGCTTTTTTTTTTTGCTTCTTCTGTGTGTTCATGCTAAAGAAAAAGATTTTTGGAGGCGTTAAATAAATTTTTTTTTCTGAACAAATAAAATTAGGGGAACTAACAATTTAATTGATCTAAAATTTTTATTTTCCATACATTCATATTCACATACTTTATTTAAAACAAAACGAGAAATAAAGTAATTATTTACATATAAAAATATTAAAATTATACGAGAATCTGGTAAAATCGTATAACAGTGGCCGTTGGGATTTGGCGCCAAACATTTATTTCGCGAAAGTGCACTAATTAACTGGTTACAATTGTGAGGTGAACTGCAACCAGTACAAGAAGTCCAGGTTTTCACATTTGGCCACAAATCTTTCAGTTGGCGTTATAAAAAATCGTCGCCGAATCCCAAAGTTTCTTATTTCGAGTTTGACCTATGATTTTTCTAGAATTCTATGAAAGAAGAAAAAAGAAAGGAATACAGCAATTATTAAAAAGTAATTGTTAAAAATGAATTCGTATAGTTTTTTTAACTTGATATAAACTTTAGAAACAAGTTTATAAAATTAATGTTATTTCACTTAACAGAATTAATTTAAAGATACAAATTATTAAATTATTTATTTAATTGAAACAAAAAAAAAAAAAAAAAGAAATAACAAAATCTTTGTTGGGACTTTATTCAAACAAATGTGTTCATCAGGAAATAACAGAAAAATAGAGGCTCTTTTTACTCCCCAAAACACTGTAAAAATTCCTTTAAAAAGAAACGGAATTACTATTAAAAATGTCTTGGAGATAAAAAATCTTTCTCTCCCGTTAACTTTTTTTTTTTGAGACGGAAATTCTGTAAAAACTAAAAGTTAGTTTTTATGAGCTAGAGAAATGACCAGAGAAATTCACGGAATAATAACAATAATAAATTTTCAAAAAACTAAACTTTGTAAAAAAGTAATAACTTCTTCAAAGTAATTATGTACTCTCAAAATTCCAAACTTCTGATGCACTTTTAAATATAATAAAAAGATGTTTTGAGCGAGAAGAAAATAACAGATTTGAACTTTTTATTTAATTTCAAAAAAAAAGTAAAATCTTTACTTTCTAGTATTTCCGACTACTTTTATTTTAATTAAATTTGGAAACTTATTTTCACTTCGCCATATTTGGAGCAGGTACGGGAATTCTTAGCTTTAGAAATGGTGGATAAATATTTGTTTTACTTTCAAAAGTAAGAGGGAAGACATTACCTACTGCTCAAATGTCAAATTTGAAAAATTAGAAGTTCTTTTTAGGTTTATTAAATTATCTGAAATGATTTTTTTACTTGGGAAAATTAAATCATAGATAAAAATTAAACAAAACTCATTTTAGCTAAATGGAAAAATTCTGCTGCAAATATTGAAATTTTCCAAAGTAAGAAAAGTTTAATATTTGCAGCTCCTTTAAAAGGTTAAGAGTCATTCAAAATGACTTCAATTAAAATTAACGCAAAAATAAACTTGATTTTCAACGTTTCCTCTTTTCATTCGTTTTGTTGCCATTTTTCAATTCCTTCTATCCTTATTCTATTCCTTCATCCAGCTCACACTCTCCCTATATATCATAGTTCAAATTTTCAATCATTAATAAAATACTTTTATTCAACCACTCCAGTTCAAATACATTTTTTGAACTTGTAGTGATGGATGACACTGGATGTTAATGGATGTTAATAATTTTTCAAATATTAATTAATTAATTAAATTAAATTAATTAATTTTAGTTTTATATGGGAGAAATATTCATATATTCATGCTGCTCTTTCTTCTCATTTGCTCATCATTAATTAATTAATAACTAGTTATTCATCTCTTTTTTCTCATAACAATTATTAATTAATTAATGATTATTAATTATTTTATTCATCCACTCAAGTTCAAATACGTTTTTTTGAACTCGTAGTGCATGACACTGTATGTTAATAGTTTTAAATATTAATTCAGTAATTAAATTTAATTAATTATTATTTTTAGATTTAAATTGCATATATTTACCAATAGATGGCGCCAGATAAACTTTTTAAAAATGAATTAAAATTGTTTATAAGGACTTTCTGCAATAGAGTAAAAAAAAAAAGTAGGAATTGACATTAAAAAAATTCGTTTTATATTACTTGTTTTAAGTTAAAGTATTTAACGAAATAGATTTTTCCTAAGTGTAGATAATCTGCGCATCATGATCCTTAGCTTCCGATGATGCACACCCCAAACAACCAAACGACACCAAGGTGAAAATAATGCATCCTGGAAAAGGAAAAGAAATTCTTTTGTTGAACTACGGTGGTCCTCGTGTCCCTTTACGTATACCATAAATAACTCATTGACTGCAGAGGACGGAAAGACAGTGACTTCCGGGAGAACTTTCAGGGCAACTGCCATGAATTTGCGTGCTGTATGAAGGAAACCCCTCCAATATAACCGTGCAATCTGATTATCTATAAAAACATTGTTACAGTCGGCTTCGAACTGTTTTGAGTCTGGAAAGCAGTGACTGTAAGGGACTCAGCAGTGAATTGAAGCCTGGGCTTTTCTTTGCAAGATAACTGGTAAAGAATTGATTGCCCCTTTTTTCCATGTTGTATGAGAGAAAACCCGTAACTTAGTCAGGGGAACATCATTGACGAGGGTAGAAGATTATTTATGCGCTTTTTTACAATTTTAATGGAATGTCTTCATTTAAAGATCGCAACACACTCCACCAGCAAAAATCTTGTGTCTCCTGCAAATTAGCAGGACACGTTACCAACTGAGCAACAATTTTGGCAATGTTTTGTTCCATTTAATATATTATTTGATGTCATTTAGAACTTGATCAATTACCTTGAAAGGTAAGGTCCCGTTCTGTTTGGCCATTTATTGCCGTTTATGTTAATGAAATTAAGTAATTCAGGGAATGCGCTAATATTAGAACTCCGATTGGTGAATAGTACACTAATTCGGAAACAATTTTCATTCAATGACTATTTTATAGGAGAATAAGATTGCTATTAAGTAGTAGTATTTTTGAGTATCAATATATTCTTTTTATCTTAAGCGAATAAGGTATTGTTGTATTTTTGATTTCGCGTTGAATGGTAATACGTCAATCATGATTAAGTTTGATAAGAACTGCAATACAACATCTAAACACCAGTTGTGTTAAAACTTCAAAGTATTCAATGGCACGTTGAAGATTTATTTTCCATTGATACTACTTTTCGGTATTTTTGCCCATCTCAAATGCTCTCTTGATTTTCATTTCACGTTTAAAATCAATTTTATCATTTAGGTTATTTTGTCTAGTATTTAATAAAACACATAAAAACAAAACTTGTGTTAACATTCTTCATAGATATCCTTCGAAACAAGTAATATATATAAAAAAAAAATTTTAAGTCAATTCCTACTTTTTTTTTTTACCACATGGCAGAATGTATTTTATAAACAATTTTCATTCATTTTTAAGTTTATCTGGCATGTATTGATAGATACATGCAACTTAAATCTAAAAAAACAAAAATATTTAATTTAATTTAATCACTGAATTAATATTTGAAAAACTGTATTAACATCTAGAGTCCTCCACTACAAGTTAAAAATGTATTTGAATTTGAGTGGATGACTAAAAAGTATTTTATGAACAATTGAAAATTTTAACAAGATATATATAGGGAGAGTGGGAGCTAATAGGGAGGAATTGAAAAAGTATATGTATTGTTTCCAGGCCTAAGAAATAAACAGAAATTCTTGAAAGTAGCACACTGCTTAAAAAAGCATCCCAGTCAAATTGATTTTTGTTTCTTAAGCAAATTTTATTTGTTATTCCAAGCTTTTTTAGGAAAGTGTATCTGCAAATTTGATGGAGAAAGTAGTAGACAACGAAGTTTTTCTTAAAGTAGAGATAAAATACTTCGATTTTTATTGTTTGACTACACCTTACAAACTTAGTCTCTTGACTGTTTTTCCATTATGAAAAATTAGATAAAAAAATATAAAAATTCTTGGCACTACTTTTGCTTTAATATTTTACCTGAAATGTACTTTATTTTAAGATGAAACAAATTTTTTTTGGCAACACCTCTCCATAAAATACGTCACGAAACCTCGTAAAGTAAAAAACGCAAGTTCCTTTGAGTCACAACAAAATTTAATACCGAAGCAAATATTAGATGCAAAATGGTTTATTTGTAACAAAGGTGAACTTCCTATTATTAAACGCTCTGCTCTTTAGCAAATGAAATCCTTGCCTGGAATTTCTTTATGGAAACACGACAACTAAGAAATTCATGTATATTCACTGGATAATATATCCAAAGATTAAAGTAATTTTTAAACTAATTATTTTTACTTTTATATCAAATTCACTAAAATCCACAAACATTGTTTTTCTCTGCTCTCATTCTATGCTTCCTTCCTCTGTCACTTTAATTCCTTAGTTAAACACTGCGGAAATCAAATTATCTGTACCAGAAAATTAGCTTGCTAAATTATCTGTGCCGTGGATAGCCTTGTGAAGCCATCCCCTTAGGAAGCCAGTGAGTTTCGTTAAATGGGAAATAGTTAAACTAATAGTAAACCAACTTTCACATGCAGTTGTTAACTAATTGCTTGGTTTTATCTGTTTACTTTTTAGTATTTTGTATTTAATATATTTATTTAAAAGGTGATTATTTATTTGATTCGGTTTTTTTCAATTACTATTTAATATTTTTTTCTTTTTAATTCAATTTAGTTTTATTGCTTTAATTATATTATTTATAATTATTTGTAATAAATTCATTTATTTTAGTTTTATTTTTAAAGAAATGCATACGAATTTCAGAATCTATTTTGAAAGGTATTATTTATAATTATGTAAAAACTAATGATTACTTTGAGAGATTTATTTCATGAGAAAAATTTTCCATTTGTTATTTTATAGTAAATTTATAACAAATGCTATAAAACTTATTGATGATAAGTTTTTAATAACCATTGATACTTAAAAATATTGTTTTGAAAACCTGCAGATAATTTGCAAACGTTTAAAAATGAATGTCTAATATGAGTCGTTGACAGATTAATATAGAGCTAACCTGCAGGAGGTTTCAAATTCACTCCCTTTAGATTCCAGGAAACTCTCAGACAATTATGGCCAGAGTCATGTATTTGTTAACATGCATCGACAGTCAAGCTGGATGGTTAGGTGTAACATCTGGAATTGTACTTTACTTATAACGGCTTCAAGAAAAGCGCCACTTTCATGTTCATGGGAACACTTTAATTTTTATTTAAAAGTATTATGTATGTATATATATATATATATACAAAACTCTAATTATTACAAATTATTATTTACAAAAAAAAAAAGAAGAAAAATAAAAAAATTAAATTTGATTCGTCAGTGTAATTAACTCCAAGGACGAAGGTTTTCAGAATTCTCTAGTCTACCTCTAAACTATTTCATCAGGTTTACGGCAGACCTTAATTATCTCACGGCGTGATACACGAAGCTGCAAGGGGTGTCACTTTTGTAAGCAGACTAAACAAGCAGAAAACTCAGGCCTGTTCAATCACTTTCAGAAAAAGAGAAAAACAAACACTGCTTGTCGACTTGTAGCAGAACTCTCTTCTTTTTATTCTCTAAAACCTCCTGTTAATAAAATCTTTCAAGAGGGGGGGGCGGGGTCAATCTGTCAGCTTCTCTAGTCAGGCCAATCTTCACTTTAGAGTAGACACTTTCTCAACCCACCCTTAATCACCAATCTCGATGCAACAGCTCATGGTGTGGTCCATATTCCATCTAAAATTGTTTTGACCTGTGGAGGTCGAACAGGCAGTGGCTAAATTCATTACTCATTATATCCATGAATATCTGCTATCAGATTTCAGAGACAAGTTGTTCTCATTAGTACAAATTTCATGTATAGCATAACTGTATACAACATTGCTTATCTGCTGTCAAATTTGAATGATAGGTTATTATAATGTACTTGTTAAAGAATATGCATTCTTCTCTCTGGGTACTTAATGCTACAACTCTTCCAGTAGGAAAATGCTACAGGGGGAATTTAGGGTTACTTTCAATATGGCACACAAATGTAGATTATTTGCCCCATAAAATCCTCCCTGAAGAAAATTTGTTGTTACCACCATCCCTCAATGTATTATTTGTGCATTTAATAAAATATTGATAAAAGATTTAGATATTGATAAAAGAAAAGATATTGATAAAAGATTTCCAACCGATTGAGATGAGTAATTAAAGTAATTTCTTTAAAAGAGTAATTAAAGTAATTTCTGGTGCCTGAACACCAAGTGGCTGACGACCTGTACGACAGATTTCTGGTTTGAATCTAGCGGTGCCATAGAGGTTTGTAGTGGTTCAGAATCCAATTTAAACAGTAGTTCCCGGTCTAATATGACTGTAGCGAGGGCTGACACCCTTACCCTGTAAAGGAAAACAACATTTCATGTTTCGGAATCTGTCAGAAGGCCTTGGTCCACAAGGGGCTGTCGCGCCATTGAAGAAGAAGAAAGTAATTTCTAATCGAATTACTAAATGGAAATATTAATCATATGTATAAGCGTAATTATTTATATTCCATTTTCGGAGGTGTTGTTGTTGCTTATCCTCTTGATTTTGAATCCTAAATCAAGTCCAGTAGATCATGCTGTATCAATAGATCGTAAACGGTCTTCCCCTCATTCAACAGTTGCCCCTCACAGAGGCACCAATACAATCGATGATTTGAGTGGGAGTCGCGATCGCCGAACAATGACAAAGGGTAAATGTTTTCTCGTCCCCATTGAAGGTCAAACTCTTAGTGTGGCCAGTCCTTAGTCTAGCTAAAGCCGTTTTCCGAAGGTAACATGCACATTAAGCCAAATTCGATGCCAGAAAATAAAGAGAAACAAGTTTCCTTATCACACAATTTCAGAAAGAGTTGGATTTAAAGTTGAAAATTGCTCTAGAGATAAATTCTTTAAATATCTTTCTAATAAATAAATTTTAATTCTAATAAATTTTAATAACTTTCCAAGAGAAAAAAATGTTTTTCATAAAATTCTACCTGTAAGTACTTTGATAGCATTGTGGAACAGAAAGGATTATTCAAAAACTAACAATCTTCCAAATTCAACACTAAAAGTTCCAAGAAAGAAATACATAATTTTTCATCCAATATTTGTTTTGAATTTATGTACTTAAATTTTTTTCACAGAGAGATTGAAAGACGATAGCTTTGCTTCATGTTAACTTTTATATTCCTTTAGAATGCAATTCGCTAAGCCTGATATAAAAATGAATTTCGGATGAAAATAAACTGGCTTTACAGTTTGAGCACAAATATTTACTTTAGTCAATTTTTATCCACTTTATTGATTGTGATACTTCAATGTTTTTTACTCAAATTATATTTTTTTGTCACATATTCGAACTTATAAGAGATGAAAACTGTATCAAAATGAAATAAATTCTCAAATCCATTCTTATAGGAATTGAAAGGGTAGTAGTTTCATACTAAGTTTTATCTGAAATAAATTGTAAGGAATGGATGTAGTAAGGAATAAATGTAATAAGCCATACATAAAGCATGATATTTTCAAAAGGGCAATATTCTTTTAATTTTTGAAGAAGACCAAAGTTTAACAAATGGCAATAAACCGACATATATTTTTATAAAGTTCTTCTTTATTTTTTTTCGGTGATAACAAAAACTAAGTTTGTTACTGCAAGAATAGAATTTTATTTTGCGACGCTTACAAAAAAATGTTTTTGGGAGTTTTTCATCTTAATAAGAATGGGAATAACAAACAACATTTGCTCCAAGACTTATAAAATGGTTTGTTAGAAACAACTTCTATCAAATGTAATACAACAAACGCCCTTACCATAAAAGCATCAAATTCTCTAATTTTTTTTGAACCTTTAGGAAACATTTTGAATCTTTAGAGGTAAAAATAAACACTTTCTTACGGAATTGTTGGTATTCTTGTGTCATAATTTGTCATTGAAATAAATAGCAAAGTGGAATTTTCATTTTGCACAAATTCTTAAACAAATTGCAAATTAGAAATGGTGCGATGTAGGAACAATATGTACTTTTATAATACAATATGTATTATAAAAATACATACAATATGTATTACAATATACTTTTTACAATATGTATTTTGTATTATAACGGGAGCAAAGTTCTTTACCAATTTGCTTTAACAGAATATTAAATAATCTTTAGTGGTGATGTGAGAAAATAAGATCGAGAATTAAGCAGTTATCTGCGTATTTTCGAATATAAATTCTGTAAATATAGCTGCAATTTTATAAAAAGATAATAAGATCAATAAAATATACAACATTGTGGTTTATTGATTATAAAAAAAAAAGAAACATCCAAAATTACAATTATATAAAATAATATTGTAGAGGAAAAAAAAAGTATCGTTTCTTTTTAAGTTCAAAATTTAATTTAAATTCAATTAAATTTTAAATTTTATTTGTTATAATTTACTGATTAAGATACTTATACAAATTATACAGAGTTTAATACTTAAATATGCATTAATATATACTTTTGAAAGAAAATTTTACGAGTATTCGTTTGTAAAAGATCTATTCCTAAATCTTATTCAAGAATTTCTTTTCATATAATGTAAAAACTAGAACTATATGATTGATATTGCCTTTAGATTTTGACTGACCAAATGAATCTTTATGTATATCTAAAAAGTAATGAATTATGAAATTATGAAAAATTAATGAATCTTGAACCTATTATGCATTTGCTGAATCTTTTTTTTTTTATCTAATTTTTGTAATGAATCTTTTATTCCTCTTTATTTAAAGGATTTTTATTTTAATAACGAGTGTTTTATTTGGAATTTTATGAATTTATTTAATGAATCGTTATATACACTTCAGGGAATCTTTAGAGACCATTATAATAAAATTATCATCATATAATAATATAACGATCAATTATGTATCATAACATATATATAATGCAAATACTGGAACTAAATTGATATTGCTTTTAGAATTTTAGTGCCCAAATGAATCTTTATGTATATCTAAAGGGAATTTATGAAAATTAATGAGTCATGAATTTTTATGCATTTACTGAATCTTTTTAATCTAATTTTTATAATGAATCTTTATGTAATGTTTAACTCTTTATGAACTTTGTGAATTTATTTAATGAATCGTTAAATACATTGGTGTGAATCTTTAGCGACAAAAACCAAGACTATCTGCTCAAAATCTTTGTGTATTAAAAATATTTTATGATAAGACATTGAAATTCAAAGCCCATCATTGCTTCGCAATTCTATTCTAAGTCTGCGAATATATGAATCCTGATGGTATGAAAATGCTTCAAATAAAGCAGACAGAAGGTAATATTTAGTGTAGAATGTCTGAGCCATATTCCGAAAAGTCACATCTATCAGGAATATTTTGCCTGAGCCAAAAATAATATTTTTGGGTGAAAGAAAGCTGAAAGCCAGATTGAATTCTCGGCTATGAATTTTCTTTGCAGAAAATAAGCTATTCTACTAACAGCACAGTGATGTTGTTGCTTCATGGCAAAAATATTTCATTTTGAATTTTATATTAATTCATTATAAAAATGTTGCTCATGTAGTACATAATTGTTTTTTTAAGAACAGTCCCATAGAAAATGTACAATTGAGGTTATTTTAACGAAATTTTTTTAACTATCAAGTAGTTGATTTTGCAACGAAGAATAGAAATAAATATATAATTCAAGTCAAATAAGTAAACAAAAAATAAAATGAAAATGAAAAATTATTTTAAAAATTGATTATTTAAAATTAGCTAATTTCACAGAGCTAAATGAATTAGTACTTATTTATTCCAATTCTCTGCATTTTGGAGTCATATTTCTAGTTTGTCTCTAGACACTTGATTTCTAGTTTGTCATTTTGTAATCGACAAGTGGCGATTGTTTATTCAACTTAATTCCCCTTTTGCGGTCTGATGGCTAATGGGCTAGAGCTCTGGCCTTTTGGTACCCCAGGCTTCAGGTTCAATACTGGCATGGCATGGATGTTTGTGAGTCATTGAGAATCGACGTCAAACTGTAGGTCCCTATCGAATTAGTCCAACGTGTGCAAAAATGGCCGTACAGCGACAAACTCAACTAAACTAAACCGGTCCTTTACTCAGGGGCTTATTTTTTAAATAACCTAAATTTCTAAGACGATCTGTTCAGCAAGTAATTTTTTATGGCATATTGTAATTTCTTACATCGTTACTGCTCTGTGTGGTTCATTTTTTTGTGTGTGAGTTTAAATTAAGATACTGTTATGTCTGTTCACACTGTTTCCTTTTATCTAATACTTAGGGGGTATAATCTCTCTCGTATTTTCCAAATATCATACTTTTTAAATAAATGTTTAATCTTGGGCCTGAATGGTCGAGTGGCTAGCACTCTAGCACTTGGTATCACAGGTTTCGGGTTCGAGTCTCGGCGGTGCCAGGCATGTTTGTAGTGGTTCGATTCCACTTTAAACCGTAGATCCCGGTCTCATAGGATCGTAGAGCGTTGCGGAGGCATTGTTACTCCGCGTCCGTGGCTTTTCTTCGAATTACACGCACCACCCCCTGGGTAATACAAAGTGAGTAACGTCTGTGTAACGCTTGCCTTACGGCATCCAAGACCAAGCTGTCTAAGTGTTTGCCAGCTGCATTAGGAAAACAAATGTTGACTCTTTATTTGTATGCTTTTAGTAAGGGGCTATTGGGAGATTTTCCTGTTATTTTTAACTTTTTTTTATTAAGCTTTAATTTTTACAAATCAACGTTTTTTCTGATTTTTCTTTTAGGCATTTCAAGATCCTCATAAAAAGATAAATGATTAAAAGATGCCAGAAAAGAAACCCCAGGTTAAAGATTATACTGAAAGTACAAATATTTATGCTCACTACAATAGTATGTTACTCACCTGGTGTTTTTGTGAAATCATGATATAGAGGGATAATTTAGAAAAGGGATAGTTAGAGATGTTTCCATCATTGATCATTGTGATCCTCCATCTTTGATCACAGGTATACATAGCACACACACATACATTCATACATCACACATACACATACATCCATGCATCACACACACATACATTCATACACACATACATGCATACATCACACATCACACATACATCCATGCATCACACACATACATACATCACACACACATACACACATACACATACACATATACATATATACACACGCACACACACACACACACTCATACATACATACATACATCATATACGTATATATACATATATATATATGGGGTAAAACTTTAAATAATTTTCGTGTTTGGATGTACTGATCAAAGATTTTTGTTGATAAATGGATTCTGAATATTAAAAATAAATGAATAAATTACAAATAAACTGATGCCTTCTTTTGTTTCAAAAAGTTTTATTAAAAATTACTGACAAACTTCCAACCCAATATTAAACGACTTTAAATTTTCCAAACTCAAAACTGGTAATTTATTTATAAAAATAAGAGTTTTCATAATTAATTTTACTTAATTGTTTCTGAAACCTAAAATTTGTTTAAAACGAAATTATATAAATAAAAATACAGGCTTATATTACCATCAGTCATGTTTCTCATGAACTTTAAAAATTAAGTTTATAAAAATTATTTCCCTATAAACACGAAAACAATTTTATATCGATATGCTTAAAATGATTAAAATATTTTAAACTTTTATGAATAATATTTCACACCCATTAAACTTTCGTTTCTGATAAACCTTTGGACGCTTTACTTTGAAGGCAAATAAAATAAAAAGGTTTATCGCTGGTATTTGAAAATCAGAAAAATTTTTAAACCTTTAAAATTCTTGACACCTGTCATGCAACTATCGAAACAATGTCATTCTTTTGACGTTTATTGACACGAACGTTTACGAAAAAAAGGAGAAAATTTTGATTTTTACAGAATTATTCGAAAGTTTCTCCGCTTTAAAAGGATTTACATGTCTTTGTTTTGAAAGATAATCTCCAGTGGCAGCTTTGATAGCAACAAAAGTTTAAAACAAATCCAGCACAGATAAACATGTCGTCTGATTCCATATTTAAATTCTCTAAATAGTGGCAACTAACCTAAAAATAAATAGTTTATCCCTCTTTATATATTGATATTGATATTTGTATTTTTTGTCATGCTCTAATAAAAATAATCTCAATCAACTTTCTAGATTTGTAGGAGAAAGTCTTAATTTTAAACGTTTTCCATGGAAACTAAGAAAATATGTTCAGTAAGATTTTGTTACTTACAAAAAAATACAACGATATTTTTTGAAATTAATTTCTAAGCTAATAGTTCATTTCAAAATGGTGTCGAAACTGGAAATAACTGGTAAATTGAAAAACCACTAATAAAGACAATTTTTTAATTTGAATTTTAAAACATGAATTATATTTAATATAGGGTTTAATAAATGAATAAATTATCAGGTATTTTCAGTTTTTTTTTTAATCAAATTTTGATTAACATCATTGATGTTCTTTTGAATCTAGCCTTTTTGTAATTATTTGATGTTCTTAATTTTTTTTTTATTTCTTCTATTTTGAATTCCTTTCAATTATTTATTACTTTTTATTTTTAATCTTAACTTTTTTTCCTTAGTTAAAAATTATTAAAACTTAAGAAACTTCTCTCATTTACAAAACAGGAGATAGAGGTTGCTAAGCAACCAAGACTCTCTGTCAAAATGGCAAATCGTCGTCGTATTATACAGTCACGATTATTGTTTATCAGTTTTTATACCACTATAAAAGCGAAAAAAGTAAGCAAGTTCCGTGTTTAAAACTATCTGTTTTTATTTTTTAAATTACAGATGCAAAAAGTTTACCTCAAAATTATTTCTATGTTAAAGCATACAAAAACCCCCAATTTTATTTTTAATTATGCTATATTTTGGAAATATTTGCTTGCTTTAAATCTTTCATTTTTGAGCAATAAGCAATTTCTGAGAAGCATTTTCAGAAAGATTGAGAACATAAATTTTGTAAAATGTTTAATATTAAATATTTGTTTTTCTCATGCTAGACTCTTAGACTAAAAAATTTCTATATTTAGAGCAACGTATTCCAACATAAATTTTATATTTTTCAATCATTCAGCTATTGTTAAAGCTTATATCGCAAACAAAACCCTAAGAATTTTTTTAAAAGTCAACAAAACATGAAAAGTATAAGGCATCTTTTATAAAAATGTTTGTAGGCATGTAGACATTTAAGATTAAAGTTTCTATTGATTTCTCTTTAAAAATGTTTAATCTTTTATTTAAAATAGTGTAAGTATGGATAAATATTACTTAAAGCGAAGTTTAAAAACATACATATTGGCATACTGGAACTAAACAACTCATTTCTATTCGTAAAATCTGGAATAGAACAGTAAGAGGATACAACGAAGAGAAGATATTTTAGGTACATAATTTAAAGTATTTGAAAGAAATAAAATTAAAAATGTAGATATACATTGGAGTTGAATGGATCGAAGTAGGTGGCCTACATGCTGAATAATGATAGTAAATCTTTTATAAATTTTATATGAAGCCATGCAAAACAAAATTATGCATCATTATAGAAGTTGTTTTGACAAATAGATGCTTTTCAAAATTTATGAACTATAAACATCGGACGATGACATAGATATATAAGCTATATTTTATGATTTAGGTTAAAAAAACAGTTGATGGTGGATTAGTTAGACTTATATATATTTCCTTTTATACTTAAAAACGAAAGACTATAAAACATCTTCAGAAAAACTTTATTTTTTTTCCAGTGTGTTGTACTTTATTTCATAAATGAAAACATTAAATATTAGATCTTAAATTCAGAACTTTCAAATAAAACAGCTCACAGGTCCTAGTGCAAATAAATAGCGTAAGAGTGCTTTCTCCAATGCACTCCCATAGCCCCCCTTGTGGAGCTCAGGTGAAATGATGACTAGGCCTCGAGACTCTCATTCGAGAAGAAGTACTGCGCAACCGTAGCTTCTGCTGAGAAACGTTTAATTAACAGTCTCTCCCGCCGAGAAAAATATATTTAATGCAATCCTGCGCCTGCGTAGTAGTTGGCTTACAGACTCTCAACCGGCGAGGAAAGTATTCGCGCATCTCGCGCGTGACTGAGTATCGTGTGTTCGGCTTAAAAGTGAAGTGCTTCCAAGAATTTATAATTATCTGTCTTTAAATGTGTTAAAATCTGCACTAGTACTCTGGCTCTCTTTGCCACATGTTTCAGGTTTGAGTCCTGGCGGTGTCATGGATGATTGTAATGGTTCGGATTCCATTTTAAACCGTAGGTTCTGGTCTAATCTGATTGCAGAGCGTTGGGCGTAGAGCTCATAATCCTGCCCTCTAAAAAACACCTCTTGTACATTCGTGAAATACTTCCCCAAATCTATAATTATAAGAAGCCTTTAAAAATGTTAAAGATTGTCGTGGGGTGGTTGTACGTGTGTAATTAAAGCTGTGAGTTCTCAAAACTGTGTCTCAAGCCTCAACCCGACTCCACCCAGTTACAAACTAGCTGCACAACCTGCACACTACACACTACAATCTGGTGCCCAACGCGGGGCCCTCTCGAAATGACAACACTACAATAGTATTTTACTTGAAACAGAATTTTTTTTAGTTTCAAGAAATAGTTGTAATATAATGAAATAATACAGCAAATTGTACTTTTATAATGATTTTAATGTTTGACCATCGGATAAGTGGTTATATATAACTTTTATTAAAAAAAAACCAGAAAATAGTTTGTTTAATTTATCAGTTTAATGATTTATGTAATCAGTTTATAATTTATTGTTTGTATAATATTTAAACTGGTAGAACAAATATGACAATAATTAGAAAGACAAATATTATCTTATTATTTGAAGTAATGGAACATTGATTAATTGAAATATTAAGGAAATTTCCAAACACAGAGCTCATAATGTTTACTTAAATTAGTCAACTTCATTAAGTAACGTTGCCATGGTAACGATATTAACCTAACTCAATTATTGGGAAAATAAGATAGCAAAACTCACGTGATAATTTTAAAAAAATCATTTACTTTTTGTCTTTACCTTCAATTAATTTTGAAAATCCTGCTAGTTTAACTATCTTTTTTTTAATAATTATTCTTAGGCATATCTGTTTTTAATGATATTACTTTAAAATTAATTACTTTTAAGACAGTGATATATTTTCATCCATTAAATGTTGACTCGCTAGCGTTTACTTAAGTCACTAATGTTTTTTTTAAGTATCAAAAACACTTACTTCCATAAAATTAATGTCTCTAAAGATTTGCGTTTATATAACGAATGTCTTTTTTAACAATTAAAACCCATTAACTTCTAGACATTCATATGCAAAAATAGTTAAAATCTTTTCACTAAAAGAAGATTTATATTAGTATTTGTAGAAGATTTAAAAAAAAAAAGATCGCTGAAGGTCATTTATCAGAAGTTATACTTACATCATTAGGTAGCGAGTTTAACAGACATGAAAATGTTTTTTAATTGTATTATGATAAGAGTAAATATCAAAAATCGAGCTGTTAGTGTGTTCATGTCAATGCGTAAATCACTTTTTTTCTTCTTTTATATAAAAGAATCTTTTTTAAGTTTATATTTCTACCATAAAAGAATATTTTCGGACAGGAAATAGTGTTTAAACTAATAGGTATTTGAGATTTACGTCAGAGATGCATATACTACTGTGTCCAACAAGTAAGACCAGTTTTCAGTTTAAATTTCCCGGGCATATGATATTTCAATTTCAATTTTTTTTTAGATTGTTGGCACTGCCCTTTACATCTGTCTGAAATTTTACGTCAAAAATTCATTAGTGTTTGAGTTTCGTTTGGTTTTGTGAGATGCTAAAACTGATTCCGGCGATTTGTGAAATGTCTCTTCAATCGACTCAAAACGGTGTCAACGGAGTGGTTTTTGAGTTGAACGGTGAATACGGTAGTTGGTCAGGTGAATACGGTAGTTGTAGAACGATATGGGTTTCATTTTTGTCGAAAAAGTCACGAAGAATCAATGCAATGTGAGCTGGCGCATTCAGTGTCTTCGGTATCAATCAAGATTTGATGCCCAAAACATCTTTTAAAATGGAATTTTGAAATTCCAACCTCATCAGCAAAGTCTCTAACTGTAAATCGTCTGTTTGCAAGCACCAAAGCTTTAACTTTTTGGACGTGAGCTTTGTCGGTTGAGATTGGTGGTCTGCCAGAGGGCTCTTCGACTTCAACGCGTTCTCTGCCTTCTTTGAACTGTTTTTACCCCTTCAAAACATTTCTTTCCGATATAAGCATGCTCACAGAATGCCTTCTGCGACTTTCTATGGTTGCCGCAAACAAAATTTAACGCCAGTTCTTGCTCAATTAATTCAGATATTTCAAAAATCGCCTGAATCAGTTTTAGCATCTCACAAAGCCAAGCGTAACTCAAACACTAATGAAAATTTTGACATCAAATTTCACACAGATGTCAAGGACACTACCAACAACCTAAAAATAAAATAGAAAATTCAAATACCATATGCCCGGAAAATTTAAATTGATAACTGCTCTTATTTTTGCACAAAGATTTGATATAATTATTTGTATTGGATTTTTAAAAACAGTTGGCACAAATATTTTTAAACAAAATTATTCTAAATTGATATATAAGATATTTAGAGCAAGATAAACTATTAAAGGAAATTTTATGTGCAAAAAAATATTTTACTATACTATTTACTTTATTTATTTTATTTTTTCTTTCATATTTTTTATGAAAACAATATAAAAATGTTTAGAATTAATATTTCAAAACAATAATATAAAGCTAAGTCATATATCATATTTAGCATTATTTTTATCATAATATCTTTAAGATAATTAATAATCATTATAATAATTAATCATAATATCATTATGATGATTAGTAATGATTTTATCATATTTAACATGTAATCATGCAGTATCATATATTACATTCTTTTCTATATAATTCAAGTGTTCTTCATAGTATTATATAATATTCTAATTTTTATTCTTCTCAAGTTCTTTACTTGAAGTTAAAGTTAATCTAAAGAAATATTTTAAAATTTAAATTCACTTGCAATCTTTTTTACAAAAACAATCTTTAAAACAGCTGAAACATTCCAGATCTTCAAATCTAATTACACACCCGTTCGTGTTTCGTAACATATTTAAGTATTCGATCGAGTTGAAAAGCAATTAATCTTTCCGAGTGTAAATCACAAACACAAGAAAACGGGAAGAAAGCAAACTAGCCCACCGTATGCAAAACTCCATTTGTATTTCGCCACAATACTCCTACTGAAACTGCAATGTAACTTTTTTTTCTTAAATGGGAAACAATTGTTCTAAAATTCTACGAAAATGAACAAAAGGCGGGAACAACAAAAAAAAAATACCATTCGATTTCTCTTTGTTCTACGTCCACACTGATGCAACTTTTCAACGATGGAAACAGTCTATAATTGGAAATGCAAATGCCATTCTCAATGGAGCATATGTCTTCTTTTTGAAATTTCACTGAAGTCCGGATCCTCTTTAGCGTGTTGGTTCGGGGAGTCGAGAGCACATTACTTTTCGAACTTGAAGAGGTGGGGTGGAATGCAAATGAAGATGAGGTTGCTGGTGCCGGGTTGAGGAGTTTGGATTGTCAGGCTGGGGGTGTCGTGATAAATTTCCACTTTGAATATGAATCAATCTTCTTCTATATTTGAGTGGGGAAGAATTGCTGTTTCAAAAGTATTTTCAAAAGTATCTAATTTTTAAAAAAATATATATATATATACAAAATGTGCTACATTTTTAAAAATACTTGTTTATAAATGTATGATTGTATTTATATTTAAAAATGGCCCTACAAAAAGATTTAGCAATTGTTATTATTGTATCCCGATTCATCAATTTTGTTTAATTTCTTTTGTCTTATAAATATAATGAAAAACAAATTAAATATAAATAAATATTTATTTTACTTTTTTATTTGTAATAAATTATTTTTGACTACCAATTTCTATAAGCTAGTATGTATACTAAATCAAATAGTTTTCTATAAGCAAAATACGTATTTAATGTATGTTTGGCTACTACAAGAAAAATGCAAATTTCCCAAAATGTAATATAAAAAAACTTATATTTTACGTTAAAAATACTTTTTGTTTATTAAATAAACATGAAATATAATAGTAAGAATGACAAAACAAACATAAATAAAAGAAATTTCTTTCTCACTTGTTACGAATATTAATTTAAAACTAGAAATATTGTTTATCATTGCATTGAATATAATTAAGCAATTAATTTTTCAAAAATATTCGGCTCATGAGAGGAAATAATTATTTTTGAAAATTTTATGATTTATAATGTAATTTTAGATAGTAAAATAAAATTGTTTCTAAGGTTTTTTTTTTTTATAAATTTGTAAAGTATGAATAGTTAAAATATTTTAAAATATTCCATATTATAATGATAATGTTATATTCAAATCTAGAATGTGAATATTATTGGATATATAACTTCTGCATATATATGCATAACTTTAACATTATTTAAAAAAGTGTAATTATCTACAGATGTAACCGTGCCTCCTCTTACACACTGGCAAGAGCGCCTCCTTTAACTTTCAGGAGAAAAGAATAATCGACTTTGAGACTCTCACCGAGAAGTAGTACAGAGCAACCTACGCACCCGCTGAGTAACATTTAGTTTATAGTCTCTCTGCCCGAGAAGAAATATATTTATTGCACCCTGCGCGTAGCTCAGTATATGGGTTTTCTGATTTAAATAGAGTGTTTCCAAGAATATATAATTATCTGTCTTTAAATGTGTTAAATATTGCATGTATGTGGTGTTTGTGAAGTGTAAATAAAGCCGTGAGTTCTCAAACGTGTTCCTCAAATATCTCAGTCCAACACACCTAGTTACAATCTGTTTGCCCAAGCTGCTATGATCATATTATGATTAATCATAATATCTTTATGATGATTAACAATGATTTTATCAATATTTATCATAATATTTACTCAATACAATGAAAATATTATCAAAATGTTTTGAGTTAATATTTCAAAAGAATGATATACAAGCACAGTCTTATATCATATAATTATACATTATTATATCCTACATTCATTTCTATATTTTTCAAGTGCTCTTCATAGCATTATAGCAATATCATATTACAATATTCTTGTTTTTATTCTTCTCAAGTTCTTTACTTGAAGTTGAAATTAATCTAAAGAATCATTTTAAAATTTTAATTAACTTGCAATCTTTTTACAAAGACAATCTTTAAAACAGTTGAAACATTACAGATCTTCAAATCTAATTACACAGTCATTCGTGTTTCGTAACGAATTTAAGTATTGGATCGAGTCGAAAAGCAATTAATCTTTTTGAGTGTAAATCACAAACATAAGAAAACAGGAACAAAGCAAACCACCCTCCAGTATGCAAAAGTCCATTTGTATTTCACCACAATACTCCTACCGAAACTAACTCCTTGTAACTTTTCTTTCTAAATGAGAAACAATTGTTCTAAAGATTCTACGAGATGGAACAAAAGGCGGGAACAAAAAAAAAAATACCATTCGATTTCTCTTTGTTCTACGTCCGCATCGCAACTTTTCAACGATGGAAACAGTCTATAATTGCAAATGCAAATGCCATTCTCAATGGAGCATATGTCTTCTTTTGAAGTTTCGTTGAAGTCAGATCCTCTTTGGCGTGTTGGTTCGGGGAGTCGAGAGCACATCACTTTTCGAACTTGAAGAGGTGGGGTAGAATGCAATTGAAGATGAGGTTGTTGGTGCCGGGTTGAGTAGTTTGATCGTCTGGCTGTTGTTGTCAGGATAAATTTCCACTTTGCATATGAATCTTTATTTAAGTGGGAAAGAATTGGTATTTCAAAAGTATTTTCAAAAATGTCTTGTTTAAAAAAAAATACAAAACGTATTAATTTTTACAAAATTTTGCAAAATTTGCAACAACATTTTGCATATAAGATTTTGTAATAAATAAATTTTTTTGCAATAAATAAATGCATTTTGTAATAGATAAACTTATTTTGTACTAAATAAATGTTGTATACATATTTAAAAAGGGCACTAGAAAAATAGTAAAAGAATATTATTATTGTATCCAGATACATAAATTTCCTTTAATTTGCTTTTTATTATCCATAAATAAATAATGTTTTACTTTTTTTATTTGTAACAAATTGTATTTGACTACCAATTTCTAAAAGCTACTATTCATAATAAATAAAATAATTTCTTATAAATTGAAGTACGTATTTAATGCATGTTGTCGATAACAACGAAAAAAATATGCAAATTTAGCAAGATGTAACTTAAAAAACACCTATATTTCACGTTAAAAATATTTTTGTTTATGAAATAAAAATGAAATATTCCCCGATAATCGTAAGACAGTCTTAAGAAATAAAAATAAAAAAAAAAGTTTGTTTCAAACTTGTCAAAACTATTAATTTAAAATCGGAAATATTGTTTTTCATTGTATTTAATTGAATATTATTATGCTATTAATTTTTTTTTTTTTTTTTTGTAAATATCCGTAATATTTTTTTTTTTTCAATTTTTATTTTTATAATGTAAGTTTGGATAATAAGATAAAATTGCTTCTAATTTTTTTGTTATAAATTTATAAAATTTGAATAGTTAAAATATTTTAAAATATTCTGTATTATAATTATGATTTTATATTGAAGTCTAAAATGTGTATATTATTGGATAAATAACTTCTGCATTAATATAACTTATAACTTCTGTGTTATTCAATGAAAGATTAACTATCTACAGATTTAACCGTGCTTCCTCCTATACACTAATAAGAGCACCCCCTTTGGCGTTCGAGAAAATGGTCAGTTGGCATCGAGTCGCTCGAGATGAAGTAACAGGTGAACTGAAAAGTTCATAGGCTGACACATAGATGGCGCTACTAGTATAAAATCCATATGATTTTCAGTTTTCCTAACCTTCAAAAGACATGTATATAAATTTGACAGCTGTTTCACTATTAGTATGTGAAGTTATAGCATTTTTAGTGTTCATCACGTGCCGTCCACTAGGCTGAATGTCGATTGGACTCCGGCGTGAAATGATGGAGCCATGTTTCATTCATTGTCACATATCGAAGCAAAAATTCGGGTTTATTAAGATTGAACAGCTCCAAACACTGCTTAGAATCATCAATTCGTTGTTGTTTTGGGTCGATTGTGAGCTCTGCGCGGCACCCACTTTGAATAGAGCTTTCGCTATCCATTCACGATACGTCAACTTCCTTTGATATCTTTAGGGTTTCAATCAATCTTCACTTTACGGTTATCAAAAATTTTGTGGACTTTTTGATGTTTTCGTCGGTAACAGCCCTTTGGGGCGTCCACTGCGTGCATCGTCCTCGGTGCTCATTTCGCCTCGTTTAAATTTAGCAAACCATTCTCTACGGTTGATTTTCCTGGTGCAAAGTCCGAATAATGTTTATCAAGTCAAGCCTTTACTTCAATAATATTTTTTTTCACCAAAATGCAATGCTTTATTAACACACGAAATTCCTTTTTATCCTTTTTTCAAACTAACAAAAGTTGCTTCACTAAAAATGCTATAACTAACATACTAATAGTGCAACAGCTGTCAAATTTATACACGTGACTTTTGAAGGTTAATGCTAACTAAAAAACATATGGATTTAATACTTGTAGCGCCATCTATGTGTCAGCCTACGAACATGTCAGCCGAACTGTTACAGCTCAACCTGTGCACTCACTGAGTAGCGTTTAGTTTAAAAGTCTCCTCATCCAGAGAGGAAATATATTTAGAGCACCTTAGCTCATTAGCTGGTGCATCTGTGCGCATATTGGCGTAAGAGAAGAAGTATGTTTCCCAGCGCGTAATTAGATCCCTGTGCGTAACCGAACCTCGGGATTTCGGCTTAGAAGTGCATAATTATCAATCTTTAAATGTGTTAAATATTGTATGTCTCTAAGTGCATGTGTGTGTAGTGTTTGTGCGTGCGAAAATAACACTGTGAGTTCTCAAATCTTTCCTTAACTATCTCAACCCAACCAAACTTAGTTACAACCTGGTTGTCCAACCTGCACACTACGCAACAACATATAAATCAATCCTATTCTTTCAAAAAGATTTTTAGCCTGTATAAATAGAATTGTAGATGACATTTTGTTTTCCTAACTGGGCAATACACATAATAAATATTTATTTTAAAACAAAATTACATTTATTACATAATATAGTCTCAAATGAAAATCTTTTAAAAGTGATTAAAAATCATACAACAGGTGAGCTGAAATGTTCAAAGGCTGACACATAGATGGTGTTACTAGTTTTAAATCCATATGATTTTTAGTTAGCCATAACATTCAAAAGACACGTGTATAAATGTAACAGCTGTTGCACTATTAGTATGTGAGTTATAGCATTTTTAGGAAGTTATAACTTTCATAACGTGTAGTCCACTCGGCTGACTGTCGATTGGACTCCGGTGTGAAATGATGGTGCCATGTTTCATCCATTGTCACATATCGACGCAAAAATTCGGGTTTATTAAGATTGAACAGCTCCAAACACTGCTTGAATCATCAATTCGTTGTTGTTTTGGGTCGATTTTGAGCTCTGCGCGGCATCCATTTTGAACACAGCTTTCGCATATCCAAATATCCATTCACGATATGTCCAACACGTTCCTTTGATATCTTTAGTTCTCAGCTACCTTAATCAACTTCACTTTACGGATATCAGAAATTATTTTGTGGACTGTTTTGATGTTCTCGTCGGTAACAGCCTTTTGGGGCGTCCACTGCGTGCATCGTCCTCGGTGCTCATTTCGCCTCGTTTAAATTTAGCAAACCACTTCTCTACGGTTGATTTTCCTGGTACAAAGTCCGAATAATGTTTATCAAGCCAAGCCTTGCCTTCAATAGAATTTTATTTCTCCAAAAAGCAATGCTTTATTAACACACGAAATTCCTTTTTATCCATTTTTTTCAAACTAACAAAAGGTGCTTCACTAAAAATGCTATAACTCACATACTAATAGTGCAACAGCTGTCAGATTTATACACGTGTCTTTTGAAGGTTAGGGCTAACTTAAAATCAGATGGATTTAATACTAGTAGCGTCATCTTTGTGTCAGCCTATGAACATGTCAGCCCAACTGTTATATAAATCCACATGAAAAAAACAAAAGATTTTTCTTTATATAACAAATCCTTCATCTTTTAGAACTCAAAAATTTTCAAATCCACATAAAAACAAAAATATTTATAATTTTTTTTCCTTATTTAATCAATTATTTTTCTTTTAGAATTTAGAATGTTTATTATTATCTTTTAGATATTAGTTTTAAATATTCTCTAATTATACTATTTTCACTAAAAATTAACAAAACGATTAAGAATAACAAAAAATTAACAAAACGATAAAAATGAACAATACAACTAAGAATAACAAAAAATTAACAAAACTAAAATGAACAAAAAATAATGACAAAACGACTAAAACGAAAAAAAAAAAAAAAAAAAAAAAATTAAAAATCCAATGAATTTTATTGTATATTTATTATACACATAAAGGTTCTGCAATTCTATCCTTATGAAGTTTAATAAATTACTATATTTAACTCCAAATAAAGTATTTAAATTTGTTAATTTTTTAATAATGTATTTAATAAGTTAAAGGAAAATATAATTGAACGGTCCTTTTTACAAATTATTTTTTTGACAGTTTTAAAAGCAAAAAAAAAAGAACTATAGTAAATTTTGAAAAATAATATTTCATAGATATTTAAACTATTAATAAGAATTTCATCACTGATTGCGAACAACTTTTTTTCGATTTTGCTGTTTACTATACTGTTATATTAAGACATGAAATCTTATCTTATTCATGCAAGCCACAGTTTAGTTAGAAATAATGGGTTAATATCGCCACTTCACTAATGAAAGGTGGGTGGTGCAGAAAGCTGGTTATAGTGTCACGTTGATCTATATAAATGGATCTATCAAAACCATAAATCGATTTTGACCAAAATAATCTTCTTTCCGATACATCACACTAAATGGCTGTCTGAGCCCTGTCAATAAAAATTTTGCTATCCTTGCGTTGTCACTTCTAATGGAGCAGTGGATCTAATTCCATTACAGTAAAAAAAATGAACTTAAAATCTATTTTGGTCACGAGAAACTGAAGAATTGAATTTTATTGATTTCATTTTGCTACCTTTATAAAATTCAAACACAGTTTGATAGTTTTAAGAAATATTATGAAGTTGTTGCAAGATTATTGATAGAATTAAGAAATTGAAAATATTGTTTTGTCAGAGATTTTCTATTTTTAAATGTTTATTTAGTTAATGTAGGAATCTATCGATTTTAAATAGTAATCTATTCGAAAATTCGAAAAGCATGTATTCTCGTGGCGTAGTAACACAAAATTCGAAAAGAATGTATTCTGTATTCTGTGGCGTAGTAACACAAAATTCGAAAAGCATGTATTCTCGTGGCGTAGTAACACAAAATTCGAAAAGCATGTATTCTCGTGGCGTAGTAACACAAAATTTGAAAAGCAGTAGTCTTGTTGCATAGTGACACAAAATTTGAAAAGCAAGTAGTCTTGTTGCATAGTGACACAAAATTTGAAAAGCAAGTAGTCTTGTTGCATTGTGACACAAAATTTGAAAAGCAAGTAGTCTTGTTGCATGGTGACACAAAATTTGAAAAGCAAGTAGTCTTGTTGCATAGTGACACAAAATTTGAAAAGCAAGTAGTCTTGTTGCATGTTGACACAAAATTTGAAAAGCAAGTAGTCTTGTTGCATAGTGACACAAAAATTTGAAAAGCAAGTAGTCTTGTTGCATAGTGACACAAAATTTGAAAAGCAAGTAGTCTTGTTGCATTGTGACACAAAATTTGAAAAGCAAGTAGTCTTGTTGCATGGTGACACAAAATTTGAAAAGCAAGTAGTCTTGTTGCATAGTGACACAAAATTTGAAAAGCAATAGCAGTAGTCTTGTTGCATGTTGACACAAAAACTTTGAATTAAACTGAAGGCGCACAAAATGATAGTAGAGCGACAAACTTGTCATATTAGACATAGTGAACACAAAATTTGAAAAGCAAGTAGTCTTGTTGCATTGTGACACAAAATTAAGTCAAAAGTTTGTAACTATTTTGCAGAAAATAGTCTTTCATAACAATGATTTAACCTTTGAGATCTTCCAAAAGAGAGTTCCTTTGAGATCAAATTTTCCATATCTTTGAAGAATTCTTTAATATTAGAGATGTTTAAAGCTCTGAAATAAAATAAATTCGTATAAACGAGCTGTTGCCTTATCTTTGGCAAGTAAAATAAATTTTTCTGCGAAACTAAGAGTTTATCAGCATTTTTTAAAAAACGAAACTAATCTTTTCTTCGAATCTTCTTTTGTAAATACGAGCACATCCGTCTTTTTTCGAACTTTCCAATCGATACCAGGTTTTTCCATTAAGTAAAAATAATACAGTTGTGAAAATTTTTGAGATAATTTATCTCGATAAGTTTTTCTTAATAGATTTTTGATTAATTAATTTTCATGTTATGTGGAAGTAACAATCGATTAATTTTAATCTTCAATGCATTTTGTTGCTATTATTTTGCCATAAAAATGCGTTTAGTTTTATGGTTTATTTTTAATGTTATCTTAGAATTTTAAATAATGCAGTATTGTCGGTTGTGCTGGATTGTAACTGGGTGTGGTTGTGTTGAGAATTGAGACACGTGTTTTAGAAATCACAGCTTTATTTACATAGATATCACACTCATAAAATTAGAGATATATAATATTCAACACATTTAAAGACATAAAATTATAGATTAGTGAAAGGATTCCACTGTTAAACTGAAAATTCGATACTCAGGTACACGATCCAATATATAAGAAAATATACTTTCTCCTAGTGAGAGTCTGTAGGCCAACAAATACACAGGATTGTGCTAAATGCAATTCTTCTACACATTACAACTAAACGTTTCTCTATACGCTGTACTAATTTTGGCGGCTGCGCCGTACTTCCTCCTGGATGAGAATCTCGAGCTGTACTGACCATTTCTCCTGAACGCCACAGGGGCGCTCTTGCAGTGCGTAGCGTAGGAGGCAACACGGTTACAAAATTTTTCTAATAACAAGTAATAAATAATATATAAAATAATTCTAAAGTAGTTAAACTAACAATAGAAGATTTGAAAAATATTTTACAAAAGCATTAGTTTAACTTGATTTAAACTAGTTCAAAACAGTGTGATTTTTAAATTTATATTAATATCAATTTTTTTTTTTTGCCATAAATCATTTGTTTCTAACAAACTTAAAAATACTTTCTCACTTATCATACATATAAAGCATTTGTTTTCCTTCCATTGATCATACTATATAAATTGCAGTTATGAATACAACAAAAAAAGTTTTTTATCATTTGTATTCATAACGAATAACGCCATTTGCTTTTTTTATGGAACATATCTAGGCTCAGGAAATATATTATAGCAAGTCTATGATTCTTTTCACTTACCACATGGAGTTTGCACCTGCTATCATTGAAACAAAACCAAAATAAAATTAGATAAGCTATCGTTTCAATCGCATACCATTTATCAGAGGATATACATAACAAAAAGTTTTTATATATATTTGTTGGCTATCTTTGGGACCGTACGAGGTAATAAATTAAGATTGCTACTGATATTGTGTCTGCGTATTTATTTTATTATCTTTATAATATTACTATATTTTATATGCAAAGCTAATATTTGGAATATCAAACGGGTATTTTTACGCAATTCCTGCCTTTTTAATATAATAAATAAAGAAAGCTATTCTTATTTTTACATTTAAGGCAAAATAAAATTTTCGCGCAATAAACAAAACATATGTAAAATCTATTATATAATATTATAATATAATAATAGGAAAAAATATAATAAAATATAATGGAATATAATTAGAAATATAATTATAATTTAACTATCATACACATCGAAAATTTTTGATATAATTCTTAAAGTTGTATTTTTTGAAGTTGTTTGTTTTAATTTGTTGCAGTTTTGTTTGGAACTTATTTTTAATTCATATAATTATAAGAAGAAAAAAATATAGCATAAAGTAATTTTAAAAAATGATAAACTATCTCTTATTAAAGGCATCACTTATTGTGATTTTATGTTATTACATACTTTTAAAAATAGTAATGTATAAAAGTGCAAAAGATACAAAAGGGGACGTTGGGAATTTGCGACAAAAATAACAATTGTAGAAACCTGTTTACCACATTTGGCAATTTATCGTTTAGTTGGCGCCACAAAAAAGTCACCAAATCTAAACGGCCCCCATTCTAAGATTTGGCCAAGGTTTTTTTATGTTTAACTTCTTTGTAACATAGACAACTCTAATATATCAATATCTTTTAATTCTTTTAATTTTATTTCATATAATGTCCAGAGAAATGTTGCGCTAAAATTAAATTGGTTCAAAACATTTTTATAGTATAAAGTATTATCTTGAAAGTAATCAAAGAAGAGAGGAAAAAAGAGCAGGAATATACACACACAAACAAAAAATAGCTTACAATTTAATGTTCAATTTTGAAAAACTACAAAAGCGAAGGTAAATATAAATGGACATAAAACTTCCCCAACCAATTTTAAAAATTAAATAAAAATGACCAAATCGCAATTTTTGGGACTAAGGAATTTGGCGAATTTTATTGTTACCAAACATGGTAACCAGGGCTTATCTACGCTGGAAACACGTTTCTTCGCCAGACTTCGGATTTTTATTACTTTGAATATCGTGCCTCGATGACAGTTAATTGTTTTTAAAAATTTTAATAATAACTATTATTGATTTATCTACTGCTTAAATTTATTTATTGTTCTCATTATCTATAACAAAAAATTTTTTAAAAAGATTAATTGCAGCTAGACTTAAAATTTTTCTAATAGTTTTTCTTTCAAATAAGTATAGTTGATAATATATGTCAGTCTCTTTTTTAAATTTTAGTCTGTAAAAAGTAGATAAAGTGTAAATTCTAAGAATTTATTTTAAAAACACTTCACATTTAAAATTTCGTAGACTTAATTCCTTCTATTCTTCTTCTTGTGAGAAGAGATTCTACATCACATTGTCTGCAATTGAAATTCGATTTTGGCAAGAGCTCCAGGTATTATTTACGATTCTGACCAGGTGCTGCAGTAGGAATTTATTCAGAGATTTGGAATGCCAATCTAAAAATGTTTGATTTCCTCAAGGAAAAAGAACCCTTCAGGTAAAATCTCAGAATAGGACCGTTGGATTTGGCGTCAAAATTTTTTCCTCAAAGTGAGCCAAGGAACGGGTTATTGTAAGTGAAGTGAATTGCAGACCGTACAAGAAATTTGGGTTACCACATTTGGCCATTTATCGCCCAAACTGGAACCATAAAAAAAAAGTTGCCAAATCTCCAACGGTCCATTTTCCGATTTCAGGCAACCCCCTTCAAATTTATTTATCACGTAATTCATTATTTCTAATTAATTTCGGATAATTAATTTTAAATTTTAACGTTTCTTTATCTTTATATACAATTTGCAAGAATTGTTCCATCCCTAGTATTAATTTAAAAATAATAAAAACACAGTTCCTCAGTTTGTCTGTTTTAATTGAAACTTTAGCAAGAATCTTAAAGATATTTTTTATAATAATGACATAGCATTCTGTATCATTATTTACACTTCTCATGCAGAACTATTTTTATTTGAATTAAATATTATTCTAGTCAATTGATAATTTTTGTTTTGAACTAATCTTAAAAATAACATTTTCTTTTAAAAATTGAATTTTAACTAAACATAACAAATATTTAAATCGATAAATTCTAAATCGACAATGGGCAATTGCTGCCCTCGGGTCATATCTGGTCTTGCAACTTGATTTCTTTTAGTTCCATCCAATAAGGTTTATATTGAAGATGTCACTATTTCAATGGTGTAAAATGTAAGTTTTTTTAATACTTCACAGACTTCCGTTTTGTAACAAATCACAGGATATATGTTTGAATCTAATGAGCTATTCAAGCTGTTTTCTTACATTCATGTCTGGAAAATACTAAAGAAAGCAAAATGTATATTTTTGTACTGTGATGAACAATGCGATGGTTTAAGTTGAATTGTTATAAAGTAATTGGGTGACAAAAATGAATTTTCTTTTATTTAAAAAAAAAAAGCTAGTAAAAAAAAAAAAAAAAGAAAATACTGCGATTGAAAATTTTAAAATGTAATAGAATGAGAAAATGAATTAAAATTTTGTTATTTAAATGTTTTATTTACTGACAAAATTGATGTTGTAAATCCTTCTATGTGATTTTATGCATATAATAGTTGAAATAAGGAACAAAGGAGATAAAAAAGAAATAAAATATTCAAAAACAAAATAGTGAAAATATGTATCAGTTCCCCAATTATGGAAGAAATGAATTTTTAGGAATAATGAACTGTTTTTTCGCCAAACTTGAAGTGCAAAAAACAAATTCTAAAACTGAAAAAAATAGAGTTTGTTTAAGGAATTTTATTTTGTAGTAAAGGCATTATATAATTTTATTAAAGATAATATATTTTTGATTCCATCCTATTTAAGTTTGGATAGCTGTAATGATAAAATAATTGGCATTTGAAAAGAAGTTTTTATAAGCTTATTTTATTGAAATAAATTTTCGGCAAAAGAGCAGAATAGGGGCAGTTGGGATTTGACGTCAAAAATTTTTGCTGCAAAAGGCGCCAAGAATTGTTGTGATTGTAAGCGAAGTGAATTGCAAAAAGCACAAGAAATACCCCAAGATTACCACATTTGGCACCTTATCGCTCAGTTGGAGCCACAAAAAATTCCGCCAAATTCCAGCGGCCCCTATTTTGCGATTTGGCCAAATTTTCTATTAAATTATTTTATTGACAACGAAATTAACTACGAAATTTTAAATTTCGCAATTTTTGAATTAGAAAGTTTTATTGATATGAAGATTAAGATTTATTCTGATAGTAAGGTTTTTAATATAAATAAAAATAAATAATTTTTAAAAAGTCTGCTAGCAATTTTTTAAGCGCCACTCGAAAGCGTTTGGACCTTTAACTTTCTCAGTTTAGGAAAACTATTTTTGCAATCGATCAAAAAAAATTCCCTCTTTAATGAATGTAAAATGTGCTATTTAAATTAGTTAGTAAATGTTTCATTTATTTTAGAAAAAAAAAAAAGTGATGCCAAAAAAATATAAAGCATGGGGTTAGGGTTATGACACACTCTTCCAGATTAAAAAAATAGTCCAGACGAAGCAGAACAAGATTCTGTTATTTTTGCTAAATGGCCGCTGGATATTGTAAACTTTTAAAAGAAACAACTTGATGATGTACAATGGGTAATATATTCCATGTAACAAAAGTAATGTAATAATATAGATGCATTCAATATCTCTCTACTTTATTAAAAGAAACAATATGGTGCTAAAGAGATAGTGCAAAACTTCCAATAAAAATACCTGACACTAGTGTATATCCATTATGGCCTTATATTTAGCATCAAAGTTAGCTCTGGTAGTTGCCGAGAAAAAATAATCAATAGTTCTACTCTTACAATATTTAGTTATGTATTTTCAAATGAATTAATTATATGCTTTAACTCTTTTTTTAAATAATAAATTAAATATTTATTTCAAAACAACAAATCTGGAATGTCACTAATTTAAAAGCAAGGACTTCTTTTTCATTAAAAAGCAAAAATGAAATTAGTGCTTTTTCATATTTTGCATGATATTTAATTTTGATTTATTTCAACTTAAATTCTCTATTCGTCACAGAGAAAATCTCACGACATTATTTTTAAAGATTCTAAGGATTTTACGAATACTTTGTTTTATTCATTTCCCTTTCATACTTTAACGTTATCCGTTTTCCCCATTTTCCGCTTTTTTCACAATGCAATGCGTAGTTTCTTGTTGTCAGGATGTCAGGATATTGTTTTTCAACAGAAACGTTAAAGAAAAAAAAATTAAGGATGTTCAGTTTCTTTTACACTATTCACCAGCCATTTTTTTTTTTACAAAACAAGTAAAAATACTTGCTTTTTCTTTGAAGATATTTGGGAGCTATTTTTCTACATCATAACATTTAAATATCATTGAAAGGTTAAATAGCTAGTTGTTGACAAAAGTATTGTTGGAAAACACGAAGAAACAAATGCAAAAGGTTTGATTTGAAAAGAGCTATTAACTATTACATTATTATCTGAATATCAAATAATGATGAAAGTAAATAACTATCGAAGCATTTACTCTTATAATTTGAAACAATTATATTGTTCATTCATAATTTTCTGTGTTGTAATTTTTCTTTTTGCATATTATTTTTTAACAGAATAGATCCTATTATGGAACTTTATGCTTCTGAACATTGTCATATTTTCAAGAAATAGAAGCTAGTTCGAATCTATTATGCATAAATGGTGATTTTACTCCTAAATGGTATTTTTAAAATTTGTTTAATTAGCCACTTAAATTAATGCATGAGCAGTAATTATTTGAAAACAAATTCATTTTTTAAAAATATTAAATGGATGCAAGTTTTACCATGATATGTTTTATCATGTTATGTAATTGTTTTGAAAAGTATATTTTTATTTTTCAAGCTCAAATCATACATAATCAATAATTTTGTCATTTTAATAAGGTTTATTTTATTAAAACTAATGATACTATTGTGACAACTGTTAGAAATGTTTCGCTGGTTGTTTTACATATAACATTCTAAAACAACAACAAACAAAACTGCGAAGGTATTACTAACTAGGATGATAACTGTCTATGCAATATCTATATATCTATATATATATATATATATATATATATATATATATATGTATATAGAAAAAACCAGCTAAAATTTCAAGGAAATTCGATTTCCAAGACACACACATTAAATTTATAGATTTGAATAACATTGATCGTATTTATTTAAAATACAGTTGTAATATATTATCGATCTGTACAATTGTAATATAATATAAAACCAAATTTCAAGATACACATTATATATGTATATTTCAATAGCATGACGACATTAATTTAAAATACAATAATATACATTTATTTTTAACATAATATTCCAACCGCAAATTCCTGTGACTGCACATAAGCACGATAAATTCATAGGATAGAAAGTATTTCCGTTGTATTCAAGTAGGAGGATGGTGTCTGTTAAAAATTTCAGGGAAATGTGAGTGCAATGATACAAAGACTCCATCTCCTCCTTCGTATTATTCGATGAACCCTGGTTCAACATCAATATATTACAGATCTGCCATTCTAGTGGCAAATGAACTGATGTTAAAATGCCAAACACAAGTAAACAATCTTCTCCTAATTATTAGCAACATTTGCGCTCTAGACATATTGCTACATTTCCCCAATTAATTTCAACTTCTAAAAAAGCAATTTTTTTTTTTTCAAATTTAAAAAAAAAAATATCTTTCTTTCCTTCAATATTATGGAACAGAAGCTATTATAATATAAAACTCTGAAACGCAGAAAAACACTTGTTCCTCTGGGTATAGAGAAAATTTACCCTCAAAGACAAAAACAATGTTGGAAACAACTTCTTTCTGGGGAAGTTCACTTTTCAGTTAGAAAGTGAGTTCCTCAAGGGAATGCGCGTTCTATTTGTCTTTGATTTTTTTGCCATTTTGTTTGTTTTAACCCTCTAGGGAAAAAAATTGACAAAAAATGGGCAGTCTCTTCATTCTTAATGAATTTTCATATTGCTGTTCAAATACTTCAGACCAGTCTTTTGCTGCAGTAAATTAAAAACACATCTTATTTCATTGTAAATGATTAAATATAAAAATGACAACATATCTTGTATAGGACTGACTGTCCTTCAAACTTTCCTGTTTTACGCTAAGCGTAAAGTTATAAAAAGTCCTTTTACCATCCGTTTAGTTACCAAATATTATTCTTTATATCAACAGCAAAATTTAAATAATTATATTTTCATTCCGATCCACGTGGTATTTTTTGTTGTGTAATTATTATTGTTGATGTAATTATTTGACCAATTAATAAAATAGGAGCGAATTTCTTTGCGAAGCCAACTGAGCTTAAGTCCCCAAATGTGGTAACCCGGATTTTTAAATATTTATATCAACATCTTTTAATCAGGACACGTGCCACAATATAATTTTTTAAAGTTATTTTATAAGCTGATGCAAATCAATAACTTTTTCATTTGACATAATGAGATTCTCTATTTCATTAGATTTTTAATTATTGCAAAATAACTAACTTTTTTATTTATTTATTTTTTTATTTACAAGATTAAGAATAATTCCCATTTATTTGCTGATGGGAAAATAAGCTGTTCTTTTACAATACCATATTCCCGGTCTTGTGCTTGTTTGGCACCTAAAACTGTAATTAAATTGATTAAAACTGTATAAAATGTCCTTCTGCTTTTGAACGTAAATAAGAATATTGTTTTCCAATGCTTGACTTAAATTTTGACTTAAAGTCTATATTACTATAGTATATATGCTGTAGAGTAGGAGGTATGGTGTGTTATTCGGTTTACCATAGGGGGAACAACGAAAATTCTTCCACAACAATTTGGAACTCCTAAGAGAGTCATTGGTTATTTTTCACCTTCCTGCTCACATTATTCAGACCAATAGGAGGACTTTTCTATCAACAGGTTTATCATTAGCATCTCAGCAAAATCAAAATATTTTCAATTAGATGTAAGTTATAGGGTTAGATAAGGTTCCTTAAGTTTGGAAACTCAACGAGTTATCTGAAAGGCAAACCCTCGAATAATAAATATAACATATTATATTTTTTTTTCTTCATTGGCACAATGAGGTTGGGGTCCAAAGTCGTAAACCACCCAGGTGGCTTCCCATGGTTGGTCAAAGTCGTCTGCTTACTGCAGATTCTGAAACATGAGATGTTTTCTGTTTACGGGGCAATGATGTCAGACATACGCCCTGCAGTCATATTAGATCGGGACCTACAGTTTAGGATGGATTCTGAACAACTACAAGGGTCGATGACACTACCGGGACTTAAACGCGAAACCTGTTGCATCAAGTGCGAAAGTTCTAGTCAGTCGGTCAAAAGAGCCAACTATTAGAACATAGTAAAATTAATTTGAAATACTACTTTACTACATTTTGTAACAAAACGTTAAATACATAAAATTTATACAAAGCAAGACAACAAATATCAATTTGTTAACAAAAATTTATTTTACATAATTTGATAAACAATAATGTTTCTATCCTAAGTTTCATTACCATAAGTTTGAAAACGAACTTCATTTAATGACATAAAAGGGCAAGCAAATCATAATTCAGATAATTTTGGTTTCCGTTATTTCATTTCGTTAATGATAAAACCCTATTTCCAGTCGATATCACGACTAAGATAAATGTTGAAAGGAAGTTCTATTGATGAAGAATCTTGCATTGTTCAAACGTCTCTCTGAAGAAAAGATAAAAGATGACGTGAGCGGGATAATTGTGTCAAAATGAATTTATCGTAAAGGTGCCAGACAATCTCATTGTCTTCTTGCTGTTATGGGAAACTATTTATAGGGTTACAATGGATATTATTAGAAGAGATGATATGAGATGCATAAAACAATTAAGATATTAAAATGCCATTTTCATGATTTTGTTACTGTAAACATATATTTTGTTCTTTTCGTTTTAAGACCAAAAGTATTTTAAATGGGAAAATTCTTTTAATTTAATGCTTATGCATTCATAGTTACACTGTAAAAATGTCATTTAAATGAAATAAAATGTAAGGTTAGTAGTTTTGTGCCCGATTTGGGGCTCAGTAGCAAGACGCGAAGCTGGTGAGCTTTACGGCGAAGATTCAATCCACTGGCAGCTTTGTTGTAGACATTGAGGAGCATCGATGGCGTTTGGGATGTTGAGCATCTTGCCTCGTTCGGACTCTTATAAACGGACAACCTGGTGGGAGTTTTCCAGATTTTTCTCCCATACGATACTCAAAATACGGGTAGCCTCCCCCTAAAAGTCCTCTCGGGAGGCACTGCCATCCTTCTTCATCATCACGGAGCCAAGTCAGACTTCTACCTAAGAGTGCTCCATCACAATAGAAACTTCCCACTTTCCAAGAGACCACACGGGTTCCTGGACTTGGTCTAGATGATGCTGTCTACCAAGTGGTATAAAAAACATTAGAGATGACATTGAAAAATAAGGTATATATATTTTTGCAATTTTTAATAAAAATTGCATTCTTCTTATTGATCTAATCTATAATTATTCATCTAATTATGCATTTTATTTTCAAAAATTTGTACGTTTAGAAAAATCGATTTGAAATATTATAAATTTCAGAGACAAATGAAATATTTTCTTCTATTTAATTTCTTTTAACATTTATTTATAGTTTCTGGACTATTTTAATTGCTATAAAATTAAAAACATTTATTCTTTTACATATCCCTAATTAGATTTCCGTGCCTATGCGTATATAAATGTATGCATTAATACCTAAAAATCACATGAACGTTTATCTGAGCTACTAATATACTGTGATGTTATTCAAGTATTTGGATATTATCTTAGACTCTAAAAGACTTGGATATTATTCCAACTAATTTTTAATTGTCTCAAATCAAATCTCTACTGGTTTGAAATCTATCTTTCTGATAAAGTCCTGATGACAGTCGTAAATGAAGATATATTGCCAAGTGCAGCCATTGCAATTTAGAACTTATTTAAAGTTGAATGGAGAACTAATATTTCACAGTATATGAATTCAGAACCTGATAAGTGACAACTTCAGCACAGTTAACCGCAGTGACAGCTTCCGCTCTCCAGGGAATGATGTTGATGTCCCAGTCTGCTATTAAATGGTCGTTATTCAAAGTGGTCCTGTGTTCTCAAAGTGCACAAATGGGAATTTGATAAAAGTTACCCATTCACTGCATTTCAGATATTTTTGTTAAATGTCAGTTAATTTTTAAAATAGCGGATAATGTTCTAAAAATGTATAGATAAATTAGTAAAAGTGGTTGGTAAATAAGTTAAGTAAATTTTATTTTCGTAATTCCTTTTTCGGCGTATTTTCTTGATTCATAAGTTTCTATTGTAGACCTAGATCATGCATGAGATATTTTTTAATTAAATATTTATACAGATTTACTAAGTTGATGTTGATTAAGTGATATATACCCGAATACAGAATAATCAAATTTATGCCTTTAAATAGCAATCAAATTTGCTCTAAAATTATTTCTTAGGTTATTCTATGGAAGTTTCTTAGAATTTCTTTTATATCTGTCATAATATATAACTAAAAAAAGACTTTATTTAATACTGAATGACATTGAAGATTCTGTAAAATCGCAGAATAGGGGCCATTGGGATTTGGCGTCAAAATTCTTTTTCGCCAAATGATGTATATGATTGTGAGTGAAGATAAACTTTGAATTGCAACCCTACCACGATAGCTCTATTTAGCGAAACAGAATTTTATTATAAAAAAAAAGGTTGAAATATTTAGGAAATTTAATGGGAAAAATGAACAAATACCAAATGATAAACTTCAAGCCAATGACTGTAAATATTAATTTTTTTTTTTGTTAAACTCTAGGAATTGTGACAAAAAAAGTACGTAAATTGCTTAAGATTAATTAATTTAGTAGTTAAAGTCATTAAATGCTTAAAATTACTAAAATATTGAACATATTTTTTTCTTTCTAATTATTCTTGCTATATGTGTATTTTTATTCTTTTGGTCAGTATTATATATTTAGTAATGTTGAACATAATTTTTTTTCTAATTATATTGTTATATGTGTATTTTTATTCTTTCTAATTATATTTAGTAAATATGTTAAAAAAAAATTTAAATATCTTAAATCAGTCTTTTTTAAAAATCCGTAAAATGATATGGAGGATATGAAAATATTTCTATAGATTTCAGTTTTAAAATACTCTTTCGAAGCTATTGCAAACATTTGAAAATCAGCTTTTAAAAAGTACAAAGAGCATTTATTATGTAAAAGGATTCTTTTCGGTGAGGATTTATATGTATATAATCATGAAGCTTTCTTTTTTCCCCCTCATGAATTATTCTTAGTGGCCTGACATTGTACAGAAATTCATTCTCACTTCGACATCAGCTGTTGCCACACAACTTTTTTTTTTAAATATATACATATATATAGAGAGAGAGAGCTTTTATTGTTTTTACTTTCGATATCTTTGTTTTAATTAAAATTATTTATAGTTTGTTCCAACCAGAACAGAGATTTGATAAATAAATAAGTTTTCTTTGGAGTTCGTAATTTTTTATGCATGATAATTATTGGGATGATTTACATATTCTTAATTTTTTTACTACTTTTACTGTGACTTGTAGAAAGTCAAAAGTTAAGTTATTATGGTATTTTTAACTAGCCGGCAACACCTGGTATTGCCAGACTTTATTAAGATAATATGTTTTGGTAAAATTAATTAATAATAAAAGAAGTAAATTTAATTAAAAATTACAAGCCGAATTAGCAAATTATTAATTTATTTATTATTAAAATATTTTCAACTTAATAACATACCATTTCATTATTCGAGAGGATAAAATGTCTAAAGGGATAATTTATTAAGGAAGATCTAATAATATTTTAACATTGTAATTTAAATAAAACAAAAACAAAACAACAAAAAAATTTTCATAAAGCATGAGAATATAAAGTCATAAACAAAATTATAGAAAATTTATTATATGAAATCGGTCATAATTTGATTTTTCATGTAATTGCTATGGATATCAATTAGTGACACTAGAAAAAAAAAATTCTTAGAAATAATAATGCCATTAAATAAATTATATTATAAAATTTAAAATATCCTGTGAAATGACAAGTGATTTTTTTAATTAAAAAACGCATTTCTTGCATCCATTTCTAATTGATCAAAACGTATTAAAAAAAAAATTGGTATCTAAAGTAAGACTGAAGGGCAGACGCAGAAATATTTAATTTATTCAGTAAACAGTTAAATAAAAAATGAGTATAAATAAAAAGAAATGCAGAAACATTAGCTTTAAGCGTATTTATTTGTAATTTATAAATAAAAAAAATAATATTAAAAATTACAAAAAAATTTGCATTACATTTATTATTTGTTAGAAAATCGTGTTTTGAATAAAGAAACTTGTTATAGTAAATATACAATTTAAAAATACGAATTATTAGTATAATTGAATAATTTCATAGATTATATGTAAAGTGTGTATTTTATAATTATCTCTTTTTTCTATTTTAAGAATATTCATAAATATTTATTTAAATTTTTTTATTAGAATGTCTTGTCATCGTAAAATGCAAAAATAGTAACATGTATTCAAAGCATAAACCATTACAGGCATGCAACTGGATTTGTGTTTTACACATGGCGACTGATAAAAAAAATTATAAAAAGGCATTAACGAATTATGTTTCTCATTTTTTATTTAAATGAAAATGAAATCAGTACTTTTTCATATTTTGAATGGCATTTTTTTTTTATTTATTTCAGCTTAAGTTCTGCATTCTTCACAGATAAAATCTTACAACTATTTTTAAAGTTTCTAAGGATTTTACAAATGCTTGTTTTATTCATTTCTTCATACTTTTATTATTGCTCCTTCATACTATAACGTAATCCATTTTCGACCCATTTCCGTTTTTCTTCACAATGCAACGCCTTATTTCTTATTGTCACTAGGTCAGGATATTTTGTTTTTCAACACAAAGATAAAGAAAAACTTTAAGGATGTTCCGTTTCCTTTACCCTATTTACCAGCCATTTTTTTTACAAAACAAGTAAAAGTATTTTCTTTTTCTTTGAAAATATTTGGGAGCTATTCTTCTACATCATAGAATTTAAATATCATTGAAAGTTTAAATAGCTTGTTGTTGTCAAAAGTATTGTTGGAAAATATGATGAAGTAAACGTAATAGATTCGTTTCGAAAAGTGTTATTAACTATAATACTATTATCTGAATATTAACCAATGATGTAAGTAAATAATTATCAAAGCATTTGCTCTTATAATTTGAAACAATTATATTGTTCATTCATAATTTTTTTCAGTGCTGTAATTTTTCTTTTTTCATATTATTTTTACTGGAACAGATTCAAATAAAGAACTTTATTTTTTTCCAAATTTCTATTTTTTAAAATTATAAGCTAATTTGAATCTATCTATTATGTATAAATGGTGATTTTACACTTAAATGATATTTTAAAAATTTTCTTAATTAATCACTTAAATTAATGTGCCAGCAGCAGTTATTTGAAAACAAATTCATTTTTTAAAATACTAAGTTGATGCAATTTTTACCATTTTATGTAATGGTTTTGAAAAGTATATTTTTATTTTTTCAAGCTCAACTCATACATAATCAATAATTTTGTCATTTTAATAAAGTTTATTTTATTAAAACTAATGATACTATTTTGACAATTGTTGGAAATGTTTCGCTTGTTGTTTTAAATATACATGCTAAAACAACAACAACAAACAAAACTGAGAAGGTATTACCAAATAGGATGACATCTGCGTATGATATATATATGTTTAGAAAAAATACTGAAATTTCAAGGATATTGAATGCTTTTATTCTGAAGATATATTTGAAACACTTAGCAAACCAATTAATAATGCTTTGGACAAATTCTGAACTTCCTATAAGCTTACATTAATTTTTAGTAATAATTCGTAATCGTAAATCTAACCATGTATTATTTCTTGCCAAATTCTGTGCAATTGTAGAATTAGATCAGCGAGATCTGTAGATTATCGGTACTTTATTTATTATTCATGTATTAAGATGATTTTTTTATTACTATATCTCAAATTCAGTACTCAGTTTGTCAATTTATAGCACGGCAATCATGAAAAAATGGGATTTCCAAGACACACATTACATTTGTAGATTTGAATAACATGATTACATTTATTTAAAATACTATCGTATTATAATATATATCTATATAATTATAAAACAATATCAAACCAAAAATTCCTATGACTATGCATGAGAATGATAAATTTGTAAGGTGGGAAGTAATTCCTTTGGAATTCGAGAAAAAAAGGAGGTTGTCTGTTAATAATTTGTTGGGAAAATGTGGGTGCAATGATACAAAAGATTCCATCACTTGCTGTGTGTGTTTTCTGGCACACTTTGCCAATATTTGGCGTGCAAACCAAATATTGGCTGCGTAGTTGGCCTAATATTGGCCCAACTAATCTATTACAGATCTGCCCTTCTAGTGGCAAATGAATTGATGTTAAAATCCCAAACATTTGTAAACAAAGCACTCATAGTTATTAGCAACATTTGCTCTCCTGCTATATAGCTGCATTTCCTCATTTAATTACAAACTTCTAAAAAGCTATATCTTTTTTTCAAATCTAAAAACAATTATCGTGTATCTTTATAATTATCGTGCGAATGCATGGTGAATTCTTACTGATTATATCTCCTCCTTCTTGCTCTTGGGGAACATCAATCTATTACGGATCAGTCATTCTAGTGGCAAATGAACTGACGTTAAAAAGCTAGACATTTGTAAACAATGCTCACATACTTATTAGCAACATTTGCTCTCCTGCTATATCGCTACATTTTCCCAATTAAATATAACTTCTAAAAAGCTATCTCTTTTTTTTTTTGTCGAATCTAAAAAAAAATTATCTTTCTTTCCTTCAATATTATGGAACAGAAGCTAATAAAATACAAAAATTTGAAACGCAGAAAAACACTTGTTCCTCTGGGTATAAAGAAAATTTACCCTGAAAGATAAAAACAATGTTGGAAACAACTTCTCTTTCTGGGAAGTTCACTTTCTCAGATAGAACGTGAGTTCCCCAAGGGAATCCACGTTCTATTTGTCTTTGATTTTTTTACCATTTTGTTTGTATTAACCCTCTAGGGAAAAAAAAATTTGACAAAAAAAAAAAAAAAATGGTAGTCTCTTCATTCTTAATGAATTTTCCTATTTATGTTCAAATACTTCAGATAAATCTATTGTTGTAGTAAATTAAAAACACATTTTATTTCATTGTAAATAATTAAATATAAAAATAACAACATACCTTAGAGGAGTGACTGTCCATCAAACTCTCCTGTTTTACGCTAAGTGTAAAGTTAAAGAAAAGTCACATCCGGTTTCTTACCAATTATTATTATTTATATCAATAGCACAATTCAAAAAAAAATACATTTTTCCTTCCGATCCAAGTGTTTTTTTTTTTTTTTGTGAAATTATTATTGTTTATGTAATTTTTTGGTCAAATCGCAAAAATAGGGGTTGTTGGAATTAGGCGAGATTTTGTGGTACCAACTGAGCGATAATTCACAAATGTGGTAACCCGATTTATTGAACTGTTCGCAATTCACTTCACTTACAATCACAATCCCTTTTTTTTTTTCTTGGTAGACTTTGGCGAAAAGAATTTTTGAAGGAAAATCCCGAAACCTGTTGCACCGAGCGTAGAAAGCCCGATTATTAAAAGACTAAAATTAATGTGAAATGCTTGTTTTTTATTACATTTTGTTACAAATTGTTAAATATATAAAATTTTTACAAAACAAGACAGCAGCAAAAATCCATTTGTTAGCTGAAAATTTTTAGGTTAAACAAATCATTGGATAGAAGTTACATGTGAAATTTGTTAGCTGAAATTTCATTACCATAAATTTGAAAAAAGGACTTCATTGAATGCCGTAAAGGGCAAGCAAATCATAATTCAGCAATATTTATTTTTGTTATTTCATTGACGTGTAAAAATGTTTATATCAACAACGTTTAATTTGATAATAATTTTTAAATCATTTTACAAGCTAATTAAATCGATAACTTTTTTTGATTTGGCATAATGAAGTTCTATATTTTCCATTTGGTTACATATTTAATTATTACAAAACATTAAACTTAATAAGAAATATTATTATACTACCTTATGTTACAAAGCGTGAATTACATAAAAATTTCTACAAAACAAGACATCAACAAAAATCAATTTGTTAGCTGACAGAAATTTCTGGATAATTTGGATATCCAATATGCGTCTATCCCCAACAGTTTCATTACAAATTTTTAAAAAGATTTCATTTAATGCCCTGAAAGGGCGAGCAAATAATAATTCAGACAATTTTTGTTTCCGTTATTTCATTTCGTTAACGATAAAACTTTTATTTCCAGTCGATATCACCGCTAGATAAATGTTAAAAGGAAGTTCTATCGATGCAGAAACTTGCATTGTTCAAACGTCTCTCTGAAGAAAGGATGAAGAATGACGTGAGCGGGATAATTGTATCAAAATGAATTTATCATAATGGTGTCAGACATTCTCATTGTCTTCTTTTCGTGATGGGAAACTATTTATAGGGTTACAATGAGTATTTTTAGAAGAGATAATATGAGATGCATGAAACAGTGAAGATAGGAATTTTGATGGGCGTTTTAATGATTTAGATACCGTAAACAGATATTTTGTTCTTACGTTTTTAAGAACAAAAGTATTTTAAATGGAAGATTCCTTAATTTAATGCTTATGCATTCATAGGTATACTATAAAAATGCAATTTAAAAGAAATAAAATGTAATTTAGATAGATATTCCTCTTATGTTTTTGAGATTTATACAGATTAGTAGTTTGTGCCCGACTTGTGGCTCAGTGGCAAATTAGCGAAGTTGGTGAGCACTGCGGCGGAGAGATTAAAATCCGCTGGCAGCTTTGTTGTAGACATTGAAGGGCCTCGATGGCATTTGGGATGTTCAGCATCTTGCCTCGTTAATCGGACTACCTGGTGGGAGTTTTCCAGATTTTTCGCCCATACGATAGGCAAACGACGGATAGTTTCACTCTAAAAGTTCTTCCGGAAGGCACTGCCCTTCTTCTTCAGCGTCACGGAGCCGAGTCAGACTTCTACCTAGAGTGCTCCATCACAATAGAAACTTCCCACATTCTCTGTTTCAAAGAGACCACACACGGGTACTTGGACTTGGTCTAGATGTTGCTGTCTACCAAGTGGGACAAAAACAACAACAATAAAACAGTGACATTGAAAAATAAGGTATCTGTATTTCTTGTAATGTTTATTAAAAATTTTATTTTATTGATGTAATCTAAAATTGATTATGTAATTATGAATTCTGTTTTTAAAATACGTACATTTAGAAAAATCGATTTGATAATATTACAAATTTTACACAAATGAAATGAAAACAAAATAATAAAATACTTATTTTCTTCTGTTTAATTTCCTGTAATATTTATCTGTAGTTTGAAGACTTTTTTAATTGCTATAAATTTAAAAACATTTATTTCGTTACATAACACTAAACAGATTTTTGTGCCCATGCGTATATAAATGCATACATTAATATCTAAAATTCACATGAACTTTTATCAGAGCCACTAATATACTGAGATATTTATTTTAGATATAGATAGATATTTTAGATATTATCTTAGCCTCCTAAAAGACTTTGATATTATTCCAAATAATTTTTAATTGTCTCAAATCAAATCTCTACTGGTTTTGAAATCTATCTTTCTGATAAAGCCCTGATGACAGCCTTAAATGAAGACATATTGCCCAGTAGCCATTGCAGTTTAGAACTCATTTAAAGTTGAAAGGAGAACTAATATTTCACAGTATATGCGAATTCAAGAACCTGACAAGCGACAACTTCAGCACAGTTAACCGCAGTGACAGCTTCCGCTCTCCCGAGGGGAATGACGGTGATGTCAAATCTGCTATTAAACGGTCGTTATTCAAAGTATTCCTCAGTTCTCAATGTGCAGCAATGGAATTTGATAAAGTTGCCTATTCACTGCATTATGATAGATTTGTAGTATATCGCTTGCTTTTTAAATGTTGGATAAAGTTTTAAAATGTATAAGTAAATTAGTTGAATGGTTGGTAAACAAGTTATGTAAATTTTATTTTCATAATTTTTTTTCAGTGTCATTCCTTTATTTATAAGTTTCTAGCTCCCACTGAAGACTTAGTTCATGCACGATATATTTTTCAATTCATTCTATTAGCTCACGCTCTCCTATATATATCTTGTTCAAATTTTCAATCGTTAATAAAATACTTTTTATTCATCCACTCAGTTCAAAAATTGTTTTTGAACTCTGTAATGGATGACTGGATGTTAATGCAGATTTTTCAAATATTAATTCATTAACTAAATTTAATTAATTTTACTTTTTTTTAGATTTAAGTTGTATCTAATAATAGATGGCGCCAGATGTAAGAGGAAAATTTGAACTTAATTTGTAAAAGGATTTTTCTGTAACATAGCGATAAATATATAGTTCCAGCTTATAAGTAGGAATTGACTTTAAAAAGTTTTTTATATTACTTATTTAATAAAAAATTTATACAGATTTGTTAAGTTGATGTCGATAAAATGTGTTGTACCCGAATACAGAAAAATCAAATTTATGTTTTTCAAATCGCTCTCAAATTTGCCTAAAATGATTTACATTACATAGAAAATGGAATATTATATCTGTCTGGAATATTATATCTTTTTTATATCTGTCATAATATACAACTAAACAAAATGATATTATTTAGTGCTGAATGACATTGAAAATTGAGTAAAATCGCAGAATAGGCGCCCCTGGGTTTGGCGTCAAAACTCTTTTTCGCCCAAATGACGTGTCCATTCATTGTAAGGGAAGAGAATAACAGCCTTACCCCGATAGCTCTGTTTAGCGAAGCAGAATTTGAATATAAAAAAAATGGTGAAACTTTTAGAAATTTAATGGGAAAAATGCACAAATACCAAATGATAAAACTTCAGCGCAATGACTAAGTAAATATTAGCACTTTTATTTGTAGTTGTTAAACTCCAGCAACTGTGACAAAAAAAGATACTAAAATTGCTTAAGATTAACTAATTCAGTAGCCAAAGTCATAAAAAGCTCTAAAGTTACAAAAATGTTAAACAATTTTGAATGTTGAATAGTTTTACAAATGTCGAATAATTTTTCTTCTAATTATATTTGTAATGTTAAATATAATTTTCTTTTCTAATTATTTTCTTGTTATATACGTATTTTATTCTTAGTGCAGTATTATAACCAATTATATTTAGTACTGTTGAACATAATTTTTCATTTTTTAATTATATTCTTGTTATATAAGCATTTTTATTCTTTTGAACAATACTATATCCAATAATATATACTTAATATGCTAAGAAAATTTTAATATTTCAAATGAGTCTTTCCTAAAACCCAGTAAAAATAATACGGATGATATGAAAATATTTCTATAGATTTAAATTTTTAAAATATTCTTCCGAAGCTCTTACAAACATTTGAAAATATGCTTTTAAAAGTATAAAGAGCATTTATTATGTAAAAGGATTCTTTTTGGTGAGGTTTATATTTATATAATCATGAGACGTTCTTTTTTCTCTCATGAATTATTCATGATGCCCATGAGATTTGTATAGAAATTCATTCTCATTTCGACACCAGCTGTTGCCCACATAATTTTTTTTTAAAATAAATATATATATAGAGAGAGCTTTTGTTGTATGTTTACTTTTTGATATCTTTGTTTTAATTGAAATTATTGATATTTTGTTCAAACCAGAACAGCAATTTGATAAAATAAATAAGTTTCCTTTGGAGTTTCCAATTTTGTTATATTTTGATATTTACCTGGATGATTTACATATTTATAACTTTATTTTTTGCTACTTTTACTTTAAGAAGTCAAAAGTTATTTTTATTTTAACTAGATCGTAACACCTGGTATTGTAAAACTTCATTAAAATAATATGCTTTGGTAAATTTAATTAAATATTACATGTAGACTAACAAATTATTACAAGAAAAATATTTTCGGTTAATAGTATAAAATCTCATCATTCAAGATGATAGAAAGTATAAAAGAATAATTTAATACTAAAGATCAGTAACATTTTAACATCGCAATTTAAATATTTTTCATAAAAACATAAATTTAAAAGAAAATAAAAAGTCATAAGAAAAATCTAGAAAATTTAATATATGAAAATCGATCATAATTTGATTTTTCATGAAATTGAGTATGGAACTCTGTAATAGTTATGGAATCTATCTATAGTATAATCAATTGATAGCACAAGAAAAACAAGACTTTTAGGAATAAATAAAGCCATTAAATAAATTATATACTAAAATTAAAAATATCTATGTGAAATGTAAAGTGATTTTTTTTAATTATAAAGGCATTTACTATATAATGTTCAAATTGATCAAAATGTATTTAAAAACTGGCAACTGAAGTAAGACTGCTGGAGACATTTGAAATATTTAATTTACTCTGTATTTGTTAAAAAAAAATTAGCATAAATAAAAAGAAATGGAGAAGCATTAGCTTTTAAGCCTTTTTTTTTTGTAATTTGAAACGAATAAAAATAAAATGAACGAAAAAAAAAACTAATAATTACAAAAAATTTGCACTATATTTGTTATTTATAAGAAAATCGTGTTTTGAAAAAAGAAATTTGTTATAGTAAATGTATAATTTAAAAATACAATAATTAGTATATTTTGAATTTCATATATTATATGTAAATTGTGTAATTTATAATTTACTTTTACTCATTATTCTCTTCTCTTAAAAAT
>BPLR01000347.1:0-77122 GCA_021605095.1 Caerostris extrusa | reverse complement strand
TTATATTGTTTTTATCCTGGTTTTTGTCACATTTGATGAAAGTTATATTCATTTATTTAAAGCTCTTGGATGCCATGAGGTTATGACTCTATATTATTATTTATTATAATTTTTTTTTTTCTTATTTTTTTGTTAAATCCAATCCACTAAAGAATTGAAAGGTAATGCAACATCCTGTATAAATGCTGGGAAGATATATCATTTCAATTTTTATTTTTTTTCTAAATGAATACAAAAAACACACTTCCATAATCGCTCCCAATAGCTGGAATTAACTGGTATTCTTCTGTCTGTAAAAAGAGGTTGTAGAGTATTGAGCTTTTAATGACACAACCATGTTTTATTCTGCTTCCCTCTCCTGCATTCTCAAGGAAAACCTGGCAAGAACAGTAAGTTCAGTTTGTTTAAGAAAAATAAACTTAAGTTTGGTTGAAGAAAAGATGTTCAGCATTTGTTCAATAAGGAACTAAATACTCAAATCATAGGTAAAAAATCAGTGTTCATATTACTACACCTTTATTTATTAAAAATTTTCATGTTATGCACGGAATTATATGATTGTTAATTATTTTCCAAATCTTGCAATCTTCTTCTTCATGATACTATATGAAAATGATAAATATCCAGTTTAAAGACAAAAAAGGAATTGATTATGCAGTTTTACTCAACATCTATCTGGTGCTAGTCAGATAGATACCGTGGTAAAGCTTTTAGAAAGAAAAAAAAAAAATTATAATAATTAATCATTTTTTATCATTTTTCTTTTTTTAATATTAGTAATGTCCTGAAAATTTGAGAGTTAAGAAAGAAAATTAAAATTCTTTTATTACATCACGATATCCTTTTTTATTAAAATCATCTTATGACATTTCTTCTGATGATATTATGCCTCTTTGAATCCTTCACATTTGTATTTGTCAGATCAATCTTTCCACACACCCATCTATATTCTTGAATAGTAAATGGTATCTACCCTTGTTGGGCCTGTTTAAAAACATATTTCCTGTTACAACAAAAATGTTGTTATTTACAGAGCAGATTTTCATATAAGAACTTTTATTTATATATCTGAATAAATAAGACATTTTTTTTTTGTAATGATGCAACTCCAATCTTACTGTGAAATATTTTCTATAAGCATAACTTTTTGTAAAAATGTGTTTAGTACAGCTTCTTTGTCTTTTTTTAGATTTATAATATTAAACACACCAAACTTACTTCATTAGACTTTCTTTTCTTTTTTTTTTCCTTCAGTTTTTCAAATTTAAAAGCTGTGTGAAAATGCAATTTATATTTGCAAATAATAAAATAAGACTTTTATTTTAACATATTCTTTTCATTGAAATAAATTATGCAATTGGAGCATTTTATATATCTGAAACAATTATATTTTCTTTTGTTCTTATAACATTATAATTTTGTAAATGTATTAACTATCCTGTGATTAATTTGAATCTAGATTGAAAGCACAACCCAATATTTAAAGAATTGATGGGAGATATAGACAAGTGTTCTAATGATTGGCTGTCAAATGGTCGACTTTTGTCTCCAAAATGCTTCACCACCTCCTTCTGGCATTATAGAATCACTTCCTCCCTTATTGATAATTCTGTAATCATAATGTCAATGAAAATCGGCAAAACCAAAGGTGTCATTATGTCTTGATTTCTCCTTCTTTTCGTAGGTTGAACTTCTTTTAGACCTCATGTATCCTGTGAACAACTCTACTGGCAGGTGTTGGTGATGAGAGTGAGGAGCGAGGTTAGCTTCCTGCCTCACGTTTGAGTGTCATATGGAGAAAATATGGACAATCCCCACCAGCCAGACTAACTGGTCCATGCCACAATGTGTATACAGCATCTCCTCATAATCTCATTATAATCACATTTTTGTGGGCAATGACTATAACAAAAAGGCGCTGATAGCTATAGACTGAGCCTCATACAAAAATTCCATATCTTCACATCCCAACAAAATCAGAAAGGGAATTAACTTTTCTAGAAGTAAAGTAACTAAATGTACAGTATGAGTTAAAAATATATAAAAATTTTGTGTGTATATGAAAATGAAATCAATTGAATAAATACAATTAAAAACAGGTATGTGGTATGTATATTTCAATAATGATGTTTCGTCAATTTTACTTCTTTGTTTATTTTTGAAAATCTGAAATGTGTAATTTGTCAAGGATGTTTGTGCACGATAATGTACAGATATCATCATATATCCACTTTCTGTAATTTTCTTCATAAATTTAATATAAAAATACACTATAGGTGGAGCTGCATTTAAATGGAGAAACATGACCCCGGGCACAACTCCGCATGAGGCGCCAGCCTCCTAGAATTTTTACTTCTGATTATGCATGTATTTTTTATGAAACTTTCTTATAATAACTCATATCTTCTGTTTCACTCCCTTAAAGTGACTTACTTTAAATACGAGAAAGGTTTATATCTTTTTTAGTATTCACTTGGCAAATAACGCTTTCAGAAATGTTGACCTCAAGATCGAATAATAAACTGTGGAATGATGCACTTCCTTCACTTGTTGATCAACATATAAAGTTTTCAAAATTTGAATTTATTTTTATAGCTATTAATTTTAGAATGTATGTGGAAACAAATAAAAAAGTATAAAATATTATATTTGTTATTATTTTTATAGAAACACATAGAACCTTGTGGGAAGTTTTCACAATGAAAATTGGAACATTTATTAGAAGATCACATAAATCTATCACACATTTCCCATTTAAAATGTTATAAGAATAATAAAAAGTAAGTAGGAACTAATGAAGAAAATGATGCTTTTTTCACACAGAGAGAGATCAAACTGGGGTGTTATCTATGAATAATGTTATTGTTATTTAGGTCATCTCTAAAATACATTTATTGATCTCGCTAATCTTGTGTCCCTCTTCTAGACCTTGTAGATTATATTGTTTTTTATGGTTTCTTATGGACAATCCACTTTTTTTCTTCTAAGAGGAATAATTAAACGTTTTTCCTCCTCCTCCTCCTTACATTTAAAAAGAAAAACATATAGTGGTATTCAAATGTGGTAAGGTATGGTAAAAAATATCTCAACACTGTTTAGGTTTTTACAAAACCCAAAAAATGCAATCTCAGAAATGGTTATATATACTTCAGTGAGTTTTTGTAATTATTTCTCCTCTTCCTCCTAATCTATAATTTTTTTGTTTTATGTTTCTGTATATACAATGACATAAATTTGTAAATTTAACCCTTTTGTTAATTTGTATTAATAAGACTGAAAAGTATAAGGACATTATGAATGAAAAACTCTTTTTTGTTTTTGAGAATTGATAGTAATTGTAAGTTAAAATCATTATGCATACAAATATTCCCTGACATATTAAATATGCAATACTTACATTAAGTGTTAGTTGTATCACAAACAATAGCTTCTCTAATCAAGCAATCTTCAATACTTGGTATGCAGCGGCAATTTCTCCTCCTCCTCTCAGACCAATAATAATAATTTGACCCTTCTTAATATATATGGCAGCACTTGTTTCCTCATAATAATAAGTCCTCACTCATAAAACATGTGGAGAATGAAAGATGTAATTTCACTCACTGCCCATCAAATAGGATGATTCCAGGGAATGTGATTCCTTCTTTTTTCAACTTTCCCTCCACAGACTGCTACAGATAAAAAACCCGCTGTCTTCAGATACTGCTTCTGGCATTTTCATTAAATGTGTATGTTTTAATCGCTTAAATTTTTTTTATCTTGATGCTTGTCTTTGATATCCCCCTTGAAATCATGAGGAGAGATATTTATTCCTCAATAAACTGCTGTGATTACAGAATATTTTGCAAATAAAAAGAAGATTAAATAGGAATGGATACTAATATTAATCCTTTTTTCAGACACGACCTTTCATGCTATGAGGCAACACCCATGTGGTGGCAAGGCAATTGTTTCCAAATCACCAATCAAAAAGGGATCAGCAATTTATTATCAGTAAAGGGATTTAACTCCAGGCAAAATATTACTTGCATTATTTTTCCTAGACTGCAAGAGTGCAACTCTTAGTACAGAGAATAGAAATTTCTCATTTTGAAAATAATTTACATAACTTATCATGAATTTTTTCCAATTTATTAAACTTTTTTTAATAAGATAGTTAAAATGCTTCTTCCTGAGGTTGTTTGGTAAACATTCCGCAGAAAATGTAGTTTAAGATGAAAATAGTTCCCAATGTTTCAGCGGAAATTCCTTCTTTTAAGTTCCGCAAACCGCAAGAATTTAAGCGCTTGAAGACATTTTTCCTAGGCAAAACTACATCACAAATTTGTTGATTTCTATTTGTCTGAAATCAGAAACAATTGTATAATGGCAAAAAGAATTAGGTAAGAATTATTTTAAAGTATATTTTGTTTATTTAATTATTTTTTTTTTAACAAAGTTCTCCTCTTGTAATTTGTTATTAATGTCATTTTAAACTATTCTGACATGATAAAGAATAAATTAGATTTATAATAATAAAATATCGTAAAAAAAACATTATCAGAGAAAAAAATATATTAAAAACATTCATGCATTTCTAAATTTTTATATGTTAAAATAAAGTAAACGAATAATATTAAATCACAAAAATCATTTTTCGATTATGATATTTTTCTGTTTTTAATTAACAATTTGGTAAATGGTTATTTTATCTCACTATAGAGATCTCTGTGCTTGTTATTCACTCTCTTCTAATCTGAAGTAATATCAATTTCAATATCACTACCGCAAATACTAAAATTTTATTCAGTTATATTATGACAAATGTATAGAATTTGAAAAGTATTTTCCATTCAATAATGTAAAAATAATTTATAACAAGTTATTTCAAGTTCAAATTTTATTTATCCAACATATTATTTACTGTTGTAATAAGTCAAGTATTATTTGTAGTATGTCATACATATTTAAATTACAAATAAAATTAAATATATTCTATATCCAACATTTATGTCTGCCTAAGATTCCTTATATGAATCTCCCTTTTTGTGGGTCAAATTCAATTTTTCATTAGTCTGATTTACTTTTCTCAAAAAAAACAGTATTTTAGTTTACTGAGTTAGTGTCTTCTTGGTGGTATGCTTATAAACACATATATGCATATGTCTAAATTTGTAATTTCATATATGGAGTTTAGTTATACAAATATGACATGGGTAAAGATGTTCAAGCTAAAATATGCAAATATTATCTCTATGTCAACTTTTTTTTTTCAGTGGCATGGATTATATGTGCATCTTCAAACTAATGTAGATATTTACACATTACTGTGTATATATGGTATCTAGTACGTGGTAGAAGATGGTAATAAATACTAACATATTTCTGCTACGCAAAAACTGAGTGCTTCAAGGAAGCGTGTATGTTTTAGGAAAAAATGGTAGCAGAAAAGATATAAAAACAATGATATATTTGTCAAAGGAAAAGAGGATATTTAGGTGCATCAGCTGATAGTTATGTGATGTGGAAGTGATGTTCATGCGGCATGCATTCCTCGTTATAAAGCAAAAGGGACATCAGTAGTTGCTGTATATTGCTTTTATTAGTGGAGTCAAGATATTATAAAGGTGCTTGTGTATGTGAGATGAGTTTCCATGCATAGTTCATATTAATATGAATATCTTTTAGATATACGCACACAAACCAGATATACATATGATTTTTGAATAAAATACCACGTGAGAGCAGAAATGTACCGCGTAGATATGGTAACACATGAGAGAGAGCTGCAAAGCAAGTTTACATGTGGATGCTTTGTAGCTTTACTTCCTCTTACAAAATAAAAGTAAACAACAGCTACAAGAGTCTGAGAATACGGTCTCATTCATTTCATTGTCAAACATATACATTTACATCTGAACAACATACACATATAAATACTGCTCTGAACTAACCATATCTGTGAATCGAAGCACATATATGCTTACAAATGCATTTGCATACATACATATATATACAGATTATGCACTTGTAACTGAGGGTAAAAGGCACACATAATTATGTTTACTGAAAATGCTGATTCAAACATGCATATATATACAGTAGAAAAATGCATATTTAAAGCTTAAATATGCTATATACTTATGTATGTAGCATATTTGTTATATTTTTATTAAGTTTATTGTTTTCTTTTTTTTCTTTGTACACATATGTAGTATTACCATAATAATAAAACCCTAATTTTGAGATGCAAGGGAAGAAATTTGATCTGCAGTGGATTTAGATTGTCAATTCTGCAAGAATGCTGAATTTGTTCCTTTTTCACTTTTTTTTTTTTTTTCAGACACAACTGAATCAAAAGCCAAAGAATAAATCTTAACAGCTCAGACTTCATTTCAATGATCTCAGGACTTCTTTTGAAAATTTTAATTCAACCAACAACAGTCACAGCTTTTACAAATTTTTATTTTCTCATGTCAATTTAGCATTATCGAAGGTTTTGATGATAATGTTGGACTTTCTAGATCCTGTTCCTGCTTCTATTTTATATATGTAAAATGTGCATATATATAATAATAAGTATATAATAGTGTGACAAAAATTATTTATATTCTCTCATAAAAAACAACATGTTTATGTGCATTAAAAATGTATTTTTACAAGTCTCTAGTTATATTACAGCAACATAAATGTACATCCTCCTTTTAACAAAATTTTGTAATTGAATTGATTTTGTAATTTAAACTTTTATTTGATGCTAATTATGCTTTTGTGTGCTTGTTTCATACTGTATAATTAATTGTGTAAATGGTATATAAAATAACTTTCTCCAAAAAAAAAAAATATACTTTATATTCTTGTGATGCTTTTTTTGCTTCCCTTGTATCTTGCATTTCTTTGAAATAAGAATTGTGTGTATCTATTATAAAATTTACTATAAAGGAAAACAATCTCGATACAATTTTTTTTGTTTTAAAAAACTTGTTCAGACTTTCATCAAATGGTATAGAAGATCCACTCGCAGAACTGGTTATTTTGAAAAAGATAATTTGATGTGGTAAGAGAATAAATCATTTTATGTTGTGATTAAAATACAGATATTTCTCAAATTCTTCCTTCCTTTTAATACATTTATTTTAATTCCAAAATTTTCCTTAAATCTAAACTGAAATTTTTCAAAAATTTATGAATTGGCCAAAAATAAATTACTGGTATAAACAGATCCAGTTAATCAGGTGTCTGCCAGGTGCTCAACGAGTTTTCAACTGGTTAACTTAAAGTATAACATCCAGTACTTGTGCTTCAACATGTCCACTAACATAGGACATATTATAATTAGTTAAAAACATCAGCAAATAAATAATTTTATAGAATCACTATCCATGAAACATACAATATGTGTCAAATTTAATGATTTATGGAATATTTACCACAAAGTTTTGGAAACTGTCGTTTTTATAAAAATCTTTTATATAATATTTTATATAAAATGTATGTATGGTACATTCCAAACTTAGATGCAATCTATGTGTTCAAAATAAAATTTAAAAATTTTCTTTTTGTAAAACACATTTTGATATTTATTTCTTTTAAACTAATTTGCGAGGTCATATGTTTATTAAGTTTGTTTTTCAAAATGTTTAATGAACTATAGAAGAGTCAAAATTTACAAACAGCAGTGCCTTCAAAACTACACAAAGAAGATATCTGAACTTCCCAGCTCTCAAATTATAAGATAATAATAAAATTTACATTTTAATGAATAAAATGAATTGTAAAATTTATTCTTCTTGAAATGGGTATTAAAATTTGAAATTATTTTTGTGAAAAAAATAGTAAATTTTTTTTTGTTCAACTTTTTTTTTTTAATAGATTGCTACAGCCCGCTATATTGAAGTAGCATTTCATCTTAGTTTGATCTTGCAAGATAGAAAAGATATGTAAATTAGATCACTTACTCCAAACAATGAAGTCTACTTTGGACACAGATAAATAAATTTTCTGAAGGGTAAGCTGATTACTGCATATTGTATTTTCAGTTCCCATTTACCTCTGCCATCCTAAACTTTCTCAGATGTTCAATAATTTTAAACCTTCCAAGACAAAGTAAAAAACAGATATAAAGGAAAACATTGTGTACCTGTTGCAATCAGGTCATTATCAGGAAAACTTACCAAATACATTAGATAACAAAGAATATCATCAAAACAAGGGTAAGCAATTTTTAAAATTTGCCTATTTCAATATTAATAAAATTAAGAAAAATTGTTTATTCTATGATTTTTAATGTATATGAAGATAATATGCTTATTATGAATTTATAGAAACATTTATCATTTTTTTTCTATATCTTTTGCACTTTATTTTCTATATGTTGTAGATCATGGTATGAAAAGGGAAGTTTATATTAGATTTATAAATGTATAATATAGTATTATTGAATTAGTGCCATGATTCGTGTATTTTCTTCTTTAACTTATGTGGTATAGCAGCATATTTAAATGTCATGTCATGTAACCTTCTTTTGTCTGGGAAAAAGTCTTAGATATTAAAATTATCTTCTCCTGTGTTTGAGATTTCTAATACTAGTGTTATTGAAATTATGCGATGTTTATATATTAATTTTTATTTTCTTATGATGGATTATAAACAATTTATAATAACCCTAATATTTATTTTTAACAGAAATTTTTTTGGAGAAATAAATTATGTGTATCAATTTTCTTCTGACATAGACAACTTCATACATACCTTGTATGTACTTTATATATACCTTTAGATTTGCTAATTTCACGTCAATGTGATATGTTTTAAAAAAAATGTATTTAAAAGGCATTGCCTAGTTCTAATAAAAATTATGTTTTTAAAAATTAGTAGATTCAATTCTTTAGAATGTTCTTTGATTTTTAGTTAGCTGCTGCTTTGCATGTCTTTAACATGAATGCACGAGGACCAGCGGTGCAAAATATGCCAAGCAGTTAAAGGAGAAAAGATTTGTGAAAGACTGTGGAAAAATGGTCAAATGTGTGAAGTTTTAAGTCTGACTGGTAACCATTGTATGAATCCAGTATGTATAAATTGATAAATTATATGATTTTTATTTCATACTTTAATAAATTAGACAAAGTTGTGTGGCTATAAAACTGTTAGTTGCTGTTAAATTAATAAAATGGAAGTCAGTTAAAATTTTTACTTGGTGCTATATTGTAGGTTTAATTAATTTCTTAAACTATATTATTATCTCCTTATTAAGTATATAAAAATATAAATGTCAATGAGACTTTTCAACCTCATTTTTTTTTTTAATTCAAATTTTCTTACTTATATTATTATTATTTAAATGTAAATAATTTTGTTATGATTAAAACAAGGTTGGAAGTTGAAAATTTTTGAAGGAGTCAATTTAAGAATCCTACTCCTGACTCTTCTTTGAAAAATAATTTTTATTTTTCCAAAATTCAAAGCTTGATTTTAAAATTAAATGTTGAGGAAGAAAATTTAGTTGCATCCTTTCAATAAAACGAGCACTAGCAAAGATAATGACAGTTTTGGTAGCAAACCAAGTGAGTATTGAGAGATTTTTCTCAGTCCTGAGGCTTATAAAAAGCTATCAATAATGAAAGAAAACTGTTGAAGCTATTCTATCTACTATTAAAAAGAAATAAGATTTAATTTAAAATGTTTTTTGCTTTAAGCTTTTCACATTCCAGCTTTTTTATCAAGCAAATTTTGAGCACAAGAATGTCTTAAATCAGTGCAAATACTACAGATGTAAAAGTTGCTCAAAAAATACTTTATGAAAAGCTTGAATTGATTAAAAGTCTCTGAATTTATTTCACTAATTCTTGTAAATCCATTAGTAAAGATTGTATGACATAAAATTACAGAAAAGAGTTAAAAGTGAGAAAATTTTTTGGACTTTCTGTAGTTAAAATTGGTTCTCTAAAATATATTTTTTTTCATTTGATTAGATTCATCGCACGGATAAAGATCTTCCAGAAGACAAATCATTGCCAATTTTTAGCACACTGCAGTCAGGTGAAAATTGTGTAATCCCCAGTGATTGTGGGAAGCAAGCAAGAACAAGAGATGATCCTTTTGATATTAAGGTATCCAAAGTATTCAATTGCAATTTTTGTACTGAGCTGCTATTATTTAAACTTTTATGTATTAAAATATTTGTTCCTTCAGGCTGCAAATTATGATTTTTATGTCACACAAAGAATAGTGTGTTGTGGGGCTTTGGAAAGAATTGAGTTTCCAGTATTTCAAGCAAGCTCTGTTGAATCTCACCCAGCACACGTTTCTCCTGTTTCTGTTCCTGCTGAAAATGATGTCACTGAAGAAAAAACTAAAGAAAATGGCTCTACTGGTAATTCAAGTCATGGAAATAATCTATCTAAGCCTGAACTCTCTGAGGTAATATATATATTTGTCTAGGTGGCATATATAATACAATAAAATTTTTAAAAAGTATTTCAAAAGCACAGTATGTAACATTATCAAAATCTGTGTATGAAACAAGCCAAAAAATGCCAAGAAATAATGATAGAGTTTAATGTGAAAAATTATCTTTTAAGAGCATTTAAAATTATATTTTCAAGGATATTCAACTAATTTGGTTTCCATTCAATAGAACCTGTAGAAATTTATAATATATGTATATTTTTCTTTTGAATGGTCAAGATCAAGTGCTAGATATTAAAAATAATTATACCTGTTATAGTCAAGTAAATATAGTAAAACTCTGACCACTGATTATGTAGAAATTGGCACATGGCTAAGCTAGGTGGATTCAAGAAGAATGGCTTAAAGAAAGGAAATCTCATTTAAGAGGGATTTAAATTACAATAAAAAGACTTTTAATAATTAAAATTTTAGATTACATGATATTAAAAAAGGAAAACTGAAAAAATTCCACACTATTGTCCTTTTTTTTCAAAGCAATTTTGTGCAGTGTCTATCCGACTAGTACCCCCTTACAAGTAATCAATTCGTTTCCACCGTTAAAGAAATGTTTATCATTCTAAGTTATCTCTATTTGGACTATAATTTTGTGATTGCATAATTAAAGAAACCTGTTTTTTAGTTTGTATTTTAACTACTATTGAATTTATTTCATATGAAAATTTTTAATCGTTTTAATGAACTAGAATTTTTTATGAGTTATTTTTTATTTAGTATTATTTTTAAGAATATTACTAAAAAATTTTTAACTAAAAAGAAATCATATATCAGCAAATTTTATGTTGTGTGTATGTATATATATATTATATGTTCTTTGAGTATATAATTCTTATTTAGGAAATTCTGAAGAAGAAAATTTCTTGACGAATGAAATGGAACAATTAACAACAGAGGAGCAATCACAAAGTCAAGCTGAAGATGAACGAGATGAAATAGTCATTAGTATTCAAGATGAAGCCACTCCAAGTAGAGGTACATTTATAAATATTTTTCCCTTTAAAGTTTAAAAATATTGTTGAAGATGAATTATTTTTCATAACAAAATTGATTTTTTTTTTTTTCTGCAAAAAAGATTTACTTATTTTTAATCTAATTACACAAAACAATCATAATCATAATATAGCAATTAATTTCTGATAAAAAGATTTAATATTTGAAATTGTCAAGCATTATATTCACATAGGTCATTATATAAATGACTTATTTTGGAGTTACAGAACTTTACTCTAAAGTAAAAAAATAATAATAATCTTTTATCAAATACTAGTTACTTCTCAAACTTTTACGCTTGCCAATGTCAATCTTTGTCAAATTATATTATTTTAGTATTTGTGATGTAGTGAATATGTAATATTTTTTAAAAAAACACTTCATGTAAAATTCTAATTTAAAATTATTTAAACTATAAATAATATTAGAAATTCTTTTGTGAGTAACTTTGATTATTTCTTCTTGGCTGTTTTTATAATAATGAATACATTTATTGAAATTCATTAGAGCAATTTTTTTATGTATATTATATTTGTAGATATTTTAAGTTACCATTAATGATTTTTCAGAAAAAACTCTAACCAGACAACCTTCCACTACTGAATATTTACCTGGCATGCTACATTCAGAAAGCAAGCTGGGGTTGTTACCTATGTTTTCCTCTTGGTCTTTAGTGTGTTTAGGCCCATCTAGTCTTTATTCACATAATATCGGTAAGCATGTTTATTCAAAAAAAAAAAAAGGAAAGGAATTTTTTTCTTTTAAAAATTAATATATCATTCCATTTTTTTTTTTTTTTTTGTAGGTTTACAAGATCAGCCTGGATTTATTCACGGTACAGATTTTCTTTTGCCTTGGGATGTAACTGTGAAAGTGGAACATAAGGAAAGGTGGCCTCTTCTTTGGGAAGGAAAAAGACCTTTAAATTTGAAGGCAAAAAAAAAAAGCTTTTAGAGGTAATTATTGAAAATAAATTTTATAGTCAGACCACCATCCTCCTCAGCACATGTCTGTGGGCTGGCTATATAAGGCCCACTGTTGCTCACCTTCAACTTTCTAACATGTAGGGGCTACATAACTCTAAGTAGGGAGTTGAGGTGTGAAAAAACATTATGGATTATGTGGAATGAAAATGTCTGAAATGTGTCTCTTTAAATAGTGGAATCAGAAGAATCGATTACTTGTTAGGTGCTGATCAGATAGACGCAATTTAGAATAAAATATGATGTCCATTGCACACAATCCATGGTCAGATTTTTCTTTCTCCACACCTCAAAGCTGCTTTAAAAGAGAAAAGTTTAGTGTGGACTTTTTTTTTTTTTTTTTTTTTTTTTTTTTTTTTTAATATTGTGTCATCTAAAATTCGAATTATTAAACATTAAGTTTTTTATTTCAATTAAAACTCTTCCAAAAAAACTTCTTGCCCTAATACTTCTACTGTGTTTGAATCTGTTCTATTTACCAATTTTCCACATGAGTGATGGCCTGACTGCATATATTTTTTTTTTTTTTAATATTTACTTATATTTGCATTAAAATTTATCTGAAATGTCATTTTTAAATATTTTTATTTCTTTAGATAGTTCTCAATTCAATGTAAAAATCTTCATTGGAGTTGAATATGAATGTAACCGTGGACATCGATTTATGATGTCGGCCCCAGACAGAGTTCTAAGGCTTACTACCACAGGCCATGTTAAAGTATGGAGCACTATTATTACATTTGTTTAAGTTTTTAATCTTATATTAAATATATATTACATTTTTTTGTTAAATTTAATTATTATTATTTTTTTAAGTTTGCAAACTTAACGGGTTTATCCTTAAAATTTTATTTGTCATTTTATTCTAGAAAAACTTATTCTAAGGTTCCGTAATGAAGCAGTTTATCCTTAAAATAACTACAAAAGCAAATAAATTAAATTGTTAAGAATAAAATATTATCTCTACAATGCATGCATAATATAAATTTATTTTGGCACATTTTATGAGAAACGAAAGTACAAATATTGCAGTTATTATTTTATTTGTCATTTTATTCTAGAAAAACTTATTCTAAGGTTCCACAATGAAGCAGTTTATCCTTAAAATAGCTACAAAAGCAAATAAATTAAATTGTTAAGAATAAAATATTATCTCTACAATGCATGCATAATATAAATTTATTTTGACACATTTTATGAGGAACGAAAGTACAAATATTGCAATTATTATTTTATTTGTCATTTTATTCTAGAAAAACTTATTCTAAGGTTCCATAATGAAGCAGTTTATCCTTAAAATAACTACAAAAGCAAATAAATTAAATTGTTAAGAATAAAATATTATCTCTACAAATATTGCAGTTATTATTTTATTTGTCATTTTATTCTAGAAAAACTTATTCAAAGGTTCCATAATGAAGCAGTTTATTCTTAAAATAACTACAAAAACAAATAAATTAAATTGTTAAGAATAAAATATTATCTCTACAATGCATGCATAATATATATTTATTTTGGCACATTTTATGAGGAACGAAAGCACAAATATTTCAGTTATTAGAATTTTAGAAGATATACTTTTATTTTATCGCTAATTTTCAACCATTTTGCTGGTTTTCATTTGTTTCAATTTTGCGTTTTTTTCTTCCAATAGAATTTTTTTTTTCAGTGGCATTTTTGAAAATTATTTACAATAATAGGTGTAACTTAAAAAGTAAACACAAAACTGTTCAAACAAAATAATCATCATTTTATTTTTCAAAAACATAAATAATTTTATTGTAGATATGTATAATAAATTATGTTGTCATTTTTAATCAAAAAGTAACTTTTTGTAATTATGATGGCAAAAAAAAAAAAAAAAAAAAAACTTTTAATGTAAGTAATAATCATTGACCAATCACAGTTCAGCTAAAAAAAAATCATCATGAAGAGGGCTTAGTGTTATGGAGGTTTTATTTAAAGAACTAATTAAAATTTATTTTTATAATTCTGCCACCTAAACAATGCTTATGATGTAAAAAATAAGTGATTAAAATTTCATGATGATCGATTAAAGAGTGGCATTGGTACTGGCAACATTGAAACATAGTTTCACTTTTATATATATTGTTTTATATTCATCTACAATTTTCAATTTTTTCTTGTCTGTTGATTGTCCTGTTAAAAGTAATTATTTTTTTTTTCCTTCTATGTTTAGATAGGAAGAAGACATAGAAAAGAAAATTTTCCAGTATTGGTTAGAGATCTTTTTTTTTTTTTTTTTTTTCAATAAAATGATTAATATTGAATGGAATATTATTTGCAAAAATATAGAGCATTGAGAATTAAAGGATAGCCAATATGAACTATTTATTTCATTTTTAAAAAAATATATTTTAACTTAAAGATATGTTTCAAAGTCAATACCATGAAAATTTGTATTTCAATCTTTTAAATAATCTGATGAAATTGCAATAAAAAAGAACTTCTATTGATTCTAACTATGAGAGATACAGAGCTTATTGCTGTAAAATTTTATAACAGATTATTATGAAAGTCTACTATAAACTTTTTTTTATAAAATTCTGATTACATTCACGAGTTTATATTATACTAATGTGAAAAACGTAAGTAACAATTGTAACAGTTTTTTTTTTTTTTTTTTTTGTTCAGAAAAAAAAATAAATAAATAACTTTGGGAGATATGAATGTCAGAATACAAAACTAGTATCTTGTACTTATTAAGAAAGCATGCATAGAGCACATACTTTGTGTGCCATCACAATATCTGTGACATCTTGTTCTTGATATGAATCCTCTCTCAGTTGAATTGGGTGCTTATTGTACACAACAAACCTTTCATGGGTGTTTGCTTAAAAATTATATTGTTGCTTAAGTTTTACATGCCAGCATTAGCTTATTTTGTTTTTTATGAATGATTAATAATCACATTTCATGGAGGGTAATACATAAAAGATTAAGTAAATTGTTTCTTGTAGGATAATGCTTCAAAGATAACTGGATCTGACATGCCATTGTATTTTCAATGCCCTTGCAGGTATTTTTATGTTTTTAATAATATATGTTTTTTTGAGTTTTTAATTACTTTTTATTTTCATGTTCATCATTACTTGCTATTTGTTCCATTAAGAATAATGTTAAAAAAATTAGTTTGTTCATTATTTTAAGTTATAAAAGCTCTTTTTTGCAATAAAAGTATAAAAATTGTCATTGAAGTAATATGTGAGTAAAAAAAATAGAAATTTCAACCCACCTAAATTTAAAAATGAATAAATAAATTCAAATAATAAAAGTCATAAATAGGAATTTCAGCATTAGATCTTATGCTTCTAATATTTCAATAATAAAACACATTAGTGCGTAATTGAGAATATATTTTGTTACATATTTCTTTGAAAAATATTTTAAATGGTGTGAATAAGAAAATTTTTCCTACACATTCATTTGCACATTTTTAATTTTAATTTAGATACTATTATATAAATGAATAATGAGAAATTAGAATGAACACTAGAAATTTTCATTTCAATTTCATTGACATCAATAATGGATTGTCTTATACCAACATCCTTGCTTAACTCTGATGATGCATTCTTCCATACTTTTCCTTTTGACAATACATTCTTCAAAATAATTTTGATAACGTCATTCCAGGAAAGATTAATGTTGCTCACAGTACCCATGATATTGTGCTTCCTGTTGGCCAAGTGGCTAGCGCGCTGTGGCCTTTGTCACTACAGGTTTCAGGTTCGAATCCTGGTGGTGGCATGGATATTTGTGAGTGGTTTGGAATCCACTTTAAACTGTAGGTCCCAGTCTGTTTAGCCCTTGTGTGCACAAGATGACTGTACAGCGACAAACTATGATATTGTAGTTTTTCTAAAAAACTCTAATGAATTGTTATTTTATCAATAAAAACGATGGAGAAGATAATGTTAATGTTACATTACATTAACCTACGGAATGTCTGTAGGTAATAAGCTTTAAAATTTACGATCTTGGGAAATCCCAATATTACTGTGTAATAATGAAACAGTGTTAAGTGGGGTCTTCCTGTAATAACCAAATATATTAAAATATTTTTGCTGTAAATTTTTTTTTTTTTTATTTTAGATCATCAAAGCCACAGATTGCACAGTTGATGAGGATCCATGTTGTGACACCCAAAGCTCCAGTTCATGTCACACTCCATCCAAAAGTACAACCCGCTCCAGACTCTCCCATATTTTTTCCAACTATCAGCGAGCCTCTCAAACTTTCCCAATCTGCATACTGGGTGTTGAGATTCCGTATCCTTTCTGAAATTGTGTTTGGCATTTAGCACATACTTACCTTTTATGCAATTGAATTTCATATTTGCTAAAGTTTATATAAAAATTAAAAATATATTTGTATATCTTATATATAGCTGTTTGTATTCCAATACATTTGATTAACCAACCAAAAAAAAGATAGTACTTTTTCTTACCTATTTTTGAATCTTCCAATTTTAAGAAATCAAACTTTCTAAAAATTTGCTCTAAATTAATCCCAATTTTAAAATGACTTTCCTTGTTTAATAACGATTGAGGCCATTGCATTAATTTGTGTCCAATTAATTTTTTTCAAATATATGTAACTGATATATTTAATTTATATTATTTTTGATATCAAATATTCTTGCTGTGTACTTTCATACTTTAAGAAAATTTTTTATTTGTTGGAGTCAGTGTATTTTCGTTGGTTCTAAAAAAGGTTATGACTGAATTTTGGAATATTCGTAATTATCACCAAATTAGTTGTAAAATTTTTGAATCTACTACCATATAGAATTTTTAGTTTCCATTATGTGTGAATTAAAAATATTTTCTGTTGCAAACCAAGGTTATAAGCAATATAAATTATAAATGCATTAAGATTAAAGAATTATTAGCAAATTCATTATAATACTTTATGAATTGAAAAAAAATATATGTGATCTTTTTAATTGAACACTACTGGCTAATTAAATGTTTTATTTGAAAAGATGATCTATGACCTTAACAATTTTGTAGCTTTGCATATGAAGGTGAAAATGGACCTTATCTTCCTCCACGAGAACCAATGTCAGTTTCTGTTTGTAGGTTATTGAAAGGAACTTATAACATTGCTGAACAACAGTCAAATCGATGAAAAAGATGATGCTTAAAGCAGGTGAATTCTTTTTTATTAAATTTATTTAACAGCAATAATTAAACATGTTATAGTTGCAATATAGTAATCTCTTTTAATCTGGCATGTTCGAGGCTAGGATTGTGCTTGATGAGCGATTTTGCCATATTATCAAGAGTTAGTAGTTTTATATATAGTTTGGATGTCAAAGGTAAAAGCACTCTAGATAAAAACTGAAATAATTAAAGCACGAATGTATTTAATACGTATATATACATATTTAATGAAAATGTGGGCAGTATTATGTTGCCATTTGGCGGTCAAAATCAGAAATACTGCATCGATAAAAAAAAGTATGAAGGTGAAGACCAATTGATGTCGGTTTATAGAATGTGCTAATTTTTTAAAAGGTGGCCTCTATTAAACTTTGTGTTACTTCTTTATTAACATATTGAAATTTTTCAAGGAGTTGAAGAGTATAGAATTTTTTTGCTGCTGCTGTTGGTAATTCAATTGTGCTTATATATCGTTTTTCAACCTATGGTGGGGAGCATAAGACTTTTACCAACAAATATCACTAATATGTTAACAACGTTTGTATAACATGGCATATTGTAAAATTTTTACATCTGCCAACCAATTCATTCTAATTGACTTTTCAAAGACAGACCGATTATTTCCTTGAAAAGGTGGAAGTAATCATAGCTTTCTCCTCCATGCTCCAGCTTGCACCTAAATCTCTTTTATTAAAAAAAAAAAAAATTATTAACAGATATAACACAACTTCTGAAAATGTTCTAACTTTTAGCAGGATATACTGGTACATAACATGTTCCTACCACTATAAGAAAAATTGCTGCTGGGATATTTTTGTTTTTCCTTGTATCTTGTAAATCGAGTATTCTTAACCAGAAATTGAGAAATCATTAAGTTTAAACATCCTGTAAACCTGGGTGAGAAAAAATTTAATTATTTTCACTTAAATCTTGAATTTATTCTTTGTATGAATGCACACAATAAATTATAGTGATATTGTATCTATAATGATCAATTCAAGTAACAGTAGTTTTTTTTGCCTCATATTTATTAATGGTTGTAACAAATTGTTTCCTGTAAACTTTATTTTATAGAATTATTTTGCATTTGAAATGGGATAATCTGCAATTAGGCCTGTTGCTTCATACACTATTTGCAAAAAGGATTCATAGGACAAAAATAGTTAAGAATTCTTGTTAAAAATATAAAACCGTTCTAGCTAGACTAAACAGCTAAACTATTCTGCTTTTTTCCCTCTTATACATTTGATAATCTCTTTTTAATCTGGCATTTGATAGTTCGACACATTCTATTATCACATTAAGTGCACCATTGTTTACATATGGTTTCAGGCATGCTGACCTTGACATAGCGACACAATGTTGCTTGCAGAATGATGACATATTTTGCAAGATAATTAATCGTTTAGACATGGGTTCAGATTGCATGTAGACCCATTAAATATGCATGTTTTAATCATTTAAATTTTTAACTAGAGTGTTCAGTCGTTGATATTCCCTCTAAAGCTATATTGATGCTCACTAATCGAGCATGTTCATTCCAGATTAAAGAAAAGTTACCGTACAATGTAACAGCACCTTTCTATGATAAATTTACTATATTTGTAGTGAAGTGATATTGTGATGTCCAGCGTTAGTAATTAAAAGGGGACAGAATGGTGACAAATTGATTTTTAAGATTTAATTTCAGTGAGAGAGTTTGGATATTCAATTTTATTCTTAATACTAAGATTATATTAGTATTAAGATTAATCTCTCTTATGACATGACATAAAATTTAAACTTTTTTTCCCCTTGTATATATATTTTTTTAAAAATGAAAACTTTATTTTTTTTAGAAGTTTTCATATGATACCTTGGAGAATTACGCTTCTTTCAACATGAAGTTCTGAAGTGTGAGAAGAATATATTTGCCAGTTTCTTCATATCTGGAAAATGTTCTAAGGAAGAAACAGAATGCCATCTTTAAAAAAGAAATGTCTCTGTTGACAGAAAAAAAATTGATTCATTCAACTCTTAAAAGATTAAGTGGACTTAATAAACAACGAAAAAAACTGGACATTCGTGGAAAACTTCAAAATATTCTAACCTTGACTTTAAAAAAAAAAAAAAAAAAACTTAGTTCAGTCAAATTAACATCCTGATCTGTGCAAGTGCTTTGTTTTTTGAAATAGTTGTATTTCTGAACTAAACTGTGTTAATGGTATTTCATCTGTAACTACGTTTTTGGAGAAAGGAATATTTTAGAGATTTTTTTTTAAGCTGATATTACTGTTATGTACCTTTTATCATTTATTGTCTTGTAAACGAATGTTAATGGCATTTTATCTGTGGTTTATGAAATGTGAGAAAAATATTTCTGTGCCAGTTTATTTTCATCAAGAAGGTGTTCTAAATAAGAAACAGAAAAACATCATTAAAAAAGAAATCAGACTTTGTGGTCATAAAATTTGTTCATTCAACTCTCAAAAGATCAGTGAAATTTATTACCAAAGAAGACTTTGAACACTCGTGGGAGAATTTGAAATTGTTCTAAACTTGATTAAAAAATTTTTCTCTGTTAAGTTAATATCCTTATTTGTTCAAGTGACTTTCAAATTCATTTAATTTTAACTTAGTTGTCTTTCTAAACTAAGTTTGTGTTAATGGTGTTTCATCTGTAATTCACTTTAAGATATTTTTATTTTCATTATCCATTTAATAAAATAATGAATTATTATTAATTATCTTGTGAAGGAATGTGAAAATAATAATGTTGTCATTTTTTTTTTTTTTTTTTTTTGTGCTCTTATAAATAATAAAATTCATTAATTCCAAATATGTTAGCTGATATTTATTTTTGTTTTGCTTAATTACATGATCTTCTCAGACAATTCAGAAACAAATGCTAAAAACTATTAAAAGCAATTTAAATTGTTAAATTTTTTTTTTTTTTTAATTTTTATGTTTAGATATTTTCCCCAAAGAAAGTATTTTTTTTAACGAAGAGTTTGACATTATATGCTGCTGGTACATTAGATCCAATGGAAGCAAGGAAAACTGAGTCTTTCAAATTTTTCGAGCAATGTTTTTTTAGCAGAAAAATTTATTGTATTAAATAAAATGCAAATTAGCTTTCATGCTTACTGAAAATCCCACAGGATCAATAATTTGGAAACATGAGACACTATAATTTTGTTACTCGATTGATCTTCTTTTGCCTAGCAGAAAAGTTATTGATGTATCATTAGCTCTTTTACTTGCTTCTTTGTTAGTGAAATCAAGTGAATAAAAGAACAATAGGAAATCCTTTATTGATAATTTGTATTACTACGAAATTTGGCCATAAATGTCTGGAAATTTTTACATAACTTTTGAAAAATATTATAATTTTTTTTTTTCTGATTTTTTTTTCTGCCAATTTTAATATAAAACATAGTGTAATAGCACTCCTTTACTACTCCATTTTCTTTTTGCGCATGTTCATACCTGCAAATATTTGTGTTGTTGATTATGGTATTCAACTTTTACATTGTCTAAAAACTTCACAACGCCTACTACTGTGCTCAAAAAGTAAAAACACTTATTTTTTTTTTCGAAAACTCCTTATTTATTCTTACAAATTTATTTCATTGCCTTCAAAGTACCTCCGGACACAAAGCACTTATGCCAATTTTTTTCCAATTCTCAATACATGCTAAAAGTCATCGGCAGGATGACCTTCAATGCGCGGGGCGATTCACATTGAATCTCTTCAATTGACTGTGTAGGGAATAGCCAGAAGTCGCACGGTGTGAATACGGTGATTGTGGAACGATATGGGTCACGCGTTCAGTGTTTTCGGTACCAATCGAGATTTGACGCGTTTGAGGGGCAAAATAAATTGGACGATTCTTTTGAAGTTTCAACATCATCAGCAAAGTCTCTAATTGTAAATCGACGGTTTGCAAGAAGCAAATCTTTAATTTTGTCGACGTGAGATTCGTCGGTTGAGGTGAATGATCGACTAGAGAGCTCTTCGTGTTCAACGCGTTCTCTGCCTTCTTTGAACTGTTTATACCACTTCTAAACATTTCTTTCCGATATAGGAATGCTCACCGAATATCTTCTGCAACATTCTATACGTTTCCCCAAACAAAATTGAATGCAAGTTATTTGTTCAATTAATTCAGACATTTCAAATATCGCCGAAATCACTTTTAGCATCTCACAAAGCCAAGCGTAACTCAAACACTAATGAATATTTTACCGTGAAGTTTCACACAGATGTCAAGGACAGTGCCAGCAACCTAAAAAAAACAATTTGAAATTCCATAAGCCCCGGAATTTTAAATTGAAAATTGGTCTGACTTTTGGTCTTACCTTGGTCGTATTTATAATCGTTCTTTTGTAAGGCAACGAGACTCGATGGCGATAGTAATAATGTGTGTGAAAACGTCTGGAATAGCTACGTGATAAATGTGGTGCAGTTTTTCTGAAAGTGCTGCCTTGTGGGCTATGTCAGTGGAACATAAGAATCTTCCGATGTTGAACCAAATAATGATTATGCCCCGAAAATGTTTGATTACATTTTCGAAAATTTGAGTCCAGATCCGAAAATTTCATGCTAACATGTCTTTTCAAAGTAACAATTAAAAATTTCAATTGTTGTAATTCCTGAAGGTAGTGGTGAAATACAGCATATTTAGTATAGATTGTGACATTTTCTTTCAAATTTTCACGCTGCAATTTTGCTGTAATGGTGATTTTGTTAATTAATTCAATTAGTTAATTTGTTAATTAGCTTAAGAACAATTTCAGAAAATTTGGTATGTAATTCAGAAAAATTCAACCTGTCCTGGAGAAAGCTTTGCTATAGATTTAAATTAAAATATCATTAAAATTACATTAAAGTTTACATTTAAAGTTACATTAAAATTGACATTTACATTGAGTTACATTAAAATTTAAAGTCAAAAAATACCTTCCAAGAAAAAAGAAATTGGAATAATTAAATTAAAGTATTTTAAGCAATGAAAATCTCATTGAAATTTGTAAACTTGAATGTTTTGTAATGTACTAATTAAGAAAATTTGTTGCAATGAGCATCTCCGGCATGTAATCCATATCAAAACTAATTGAAACACTATCAGTTTTAACTGTAACAGAAATTATCAAAATTATTTTGAAATACAATGTAATTTTTGGTTCATTTTCAACTCCAGAAATCATTCAACAATGCAAATTCATCTTATCATACCCTCACATGTATATTTACTGTGATAAACCTTTTTATTATTTCTATTATTTTAAACATACTGTATTGAGGAAAATTACTTTGTAGGCTCAATTATATTTTTTTTTTCTCACACTAAAAATTTTTTACAGGTAAAACACATTTTTTGTTTACTGAACATTGTATCCGAACTATTAAATACATTACAAACATAGACTCGGCGGTAATTTGCTCAGCTAGCTTATAGATTTGGTTTGGTTTGTTTGTCGCTCTACGGTCATCTTATGCACACTTTAGGCTAAACTGACCGGGACCTACGGTTTAAAGTGGATTCCGAACCACTACAAACACCCATGGCACCGCCGGGACTCGAACCCTAAACCTTACTAGCGTATAGAAGGGATAGAATTTGAATTCGCAGGTGGCGTCCGTTGCAGTCAATTCTTTCAGTTATGAGATTAAGGGAATCGTGACAATGTATATAAGTGTCCACGCTTCAACATTCAGTTTGGGGGGAGAGTTTTCTGGGTTCTTCTCCACGATACGCAAATGTGGGGCAATTTCCACTAGATAACTGATAGTGGGCTATTCCTGTCATATATAATTGGAACACACATTCCGCTAATGTACCATAAAAATAAACTAGCTGAGATTAAAATAACTTCCTCAATGGCTTCACAATGGCCCCATGATGGACCAAGGCCGTCTGCCTACTGTCAGATACCGAAACATGAGATGTCTTCTTTTTACTGGGTAAAATTGTCAGTCTAATGCTCTACAGTTATATTAGACCGAGACCTACTGTTTAAAGTGGATTCGGAACTACTACAAGAATCCATGGCACAGGTTTCGGGTTCGAGAATCGGCGGTGCCAAGGATTCTTGTAGTGGTTTCGAATTCACTTTAAATCGTAGGTCTAGGACTAATATAACTGTAGGGCATAAGGTTGAAAACCCTACGCCGTAAAAAAGAATCATCTGTCTCAAAATCTGCCAATAGGCAGACGACCATGGCTCACCATGGGACTGTTGCGCCATTGAAGAAGACAGAAGTTATTACAAACATTTTATTCCAATTACCTTGTTTTTTTTTTTTTTTTTTTTTTTTACATAATTTTTGTAATATGACTAATTGAAGCACACACTATTGCTGGTTAAAATTTACCATTTTATAATTTAATCACTTAATATTTTAATTATCCATTTCATATACCAGTAAGGATGTTTCATATACCAGAAGGGCTGAGGCTAAATTCCGCTGCTGGCTTTCTTAACTCTTACTACTTCCAGAAATGAAGATAATCGATGGCGATCGTGATAGCATTTGTAGGGTATCGATAGTTCAGCTGCCTGGTGGAAGTTTTGGTTTTTTTATCGTACGACACGCAGATGAAGGGCAGTTATCTCTCAAAGTCCTCCAGTAAGGCAACGCATTCATCCTTTTCTTTGTCCGTCAGAGCTATGTCAGGGGAACATGAGGATTACTGATGTTTAACAACAAAAGAAATACCCTTTTCTTAATGTTAATCTCTCGAGTTTTGGAAAAATATAAATTTTTTAATTTTTTGATGATTTTAGTTTTATTTTAATGAAAGTTGTTTTATTTAAATAATTTTATTAAAAAAAAAAAGAGAAGTATTTTTATGGTATGCACAATCTTTGCAATTTTATACAATTATTTCGTAGGCTATAAAAAATAAAAAAATCTATAAGAATACAATTTAAAGTTTGAGCAGAAGTGTTCAAAAAAAACTTTTTGAATTATGAATGCCATAAATAGTTTTCATCCTATTAATAGAAATCTCTTAATGTGTAATACACCAGCCGATCTGATAATGCATCGTATTGAGTAGATCTTATAATTTTATTGTCTTTTGAAAAATGCATGATTTCTTTTCCCCCTCCGTTAGTAGCGCAATTTAAATTATATTGAAAATGTAATTTCACTTTTTATTGTGACTTTTCTATGAAATAATTTATGAATATAAAATTTAAAAAAAAAAGAAAAGCATTATTATTTTTTGTGCTTGAAAATTGCCACAAGTTAATTCGCGATAAAGGAATCAATTATGCGACTATGGGGCCTGAATGGCCGAGTGGCTAGCGCTAGGTCCCACAGGTTTCGGGTTCGAGTCGCGCTGGTGCCATGGATATTCGCAGTGGGGGCATTGTGACTCCGTGGCTTCTCTTCAAGTTACACGCGCCCCCTGGGTAGGGATTGCAATATCCGACCAAAAGTTCAATACCGGTATTCGGTATTTTTTTAGATCAGGATACCGGTAGTAGAAATTTTAGAAAAGAATAAAAAAACGGTTTTTTTTTTTTTTTTTTTTATTTTTTTTGCCAGGTTTATTAGAGAATGTAAATATCACAAAAAAAAAAAAAAAAAAAAAAACAAAAAAAAACCTCGAAATGGCAAACCATCTAATGCTGTCATTTTACTTATAATTTTATCCAAATTATCTTTTTTTTAAAAAAAATCTAAAATCCCTGATGGCTTGGGCTTAGAAACTCTACTTAAATTTATATCTTCAAAGCAATTAGATTCTTTCGTCTTTAATAAATTTGTATCATGTTTCGTTTTTAAATGTGTATGGGGTCCGCTGTACTTCCTCCATTCAATTTGATAAATCTTGATCATTTTTTTGCATTGTGCCACCATATTATTTTCACCCTATAAATAATGAAATCAAACCGAAGTATTATCAACTGATTTTTTTTTAAGTTCTTTAAAGTTATTCTTATTCATTATTATGGGGTATTATTTATGAGTATATAATTAATAAATGTGAAAAATATTTGGAACTCTAAAGTATGATATGCAAATACAGTATGAATAACAGACTCACCAATTAAAAAAATATCGAAAAATTACACTTTTTCATAACTATAACCTTGTTTTCCCAGATAAGAATTCTGAATAATAATGCACAAATAAGAATAAGAATTTCACAGATAAGAATTCTAAATTTCTAGTAAATACCGAAAAACCGGTATTTAAACTTGTGAATACCGGTATTACAAAATTGTACAAATGGCTCAAAATACCGGTATTCGGTATCCCGGTATTGCAATCCCTACCCCTAGGTAATTCAAAGTGAGTACGTCTGTGCAGCGCTTGCCTTAAGGCATCCAAGACCAAGCTGTCTAAGTGTTTGCCAGCTGCATTAAAAAAAAAATTATGTGACTATAAATCTTAAGTCATATCTGCAAATTAGTGAAGGACACAATCCTGCAATGTAAAAATTCAATGGAGTTAAATCTAAAGAAGCTATCTCATTTGTTTATCTCATTTGTTTGTTTGTTTGTAGTTTAAAACTTGGGAGGGAAAGAGCATGTCTGATATCCTCATTTCGGAAAAACCAGGGCGAATTTGTAATCATACGTAGGATTTTATTTTCAAGTCTTTGTAGGATCTCGAAATTCGACGGAGCAGTAGATCCCCAAACAGGACTCGCATATGCAAGTATTGGACGCAAGTAAGCAAGATAAATGATTTTTTTTTTTTCCAAGGATATAGTAGAGTTTCTACAAAAAGTTAATACAGTACACGAATGCATCTATTAAATTTATCCCTAAGATAGTTAATGTGGATAGTTAATACAAATCTTGTGTGGATAGTTAATACAAATCTTGGAAACAAATCTTGGAAACATAATCTAAGCAATTCTCTTTTAAATTGTGAAGAATTAAGTATTCTTCAAAAACCGATTTTTTGTTTTGTTTAAGAACACATTTTCAGAAAATTTAATTTCTGAAAATAAATTAGTGCTTAAATCAATTTATCGATTTACATGTGATTTACTGAAAAAAAAAACATAGCTAAAATGATTACATAAATTAAAATATTAACTTTGTTTATTTATATTTTCCATTAAAAAAAAAAAAAAATTTTATTTTTTGGGGAAAAAAACATTTTTTTTTCATTTTTTTTACCTCAAAAAAAAAAATAATAATACAATCTTTAAGCGTTATGGTAAAAAGAATATATTTTAATTATGATATTGAACAAAACAGAAATTAAAATTTTCATTTAATTTCTGAAAATAAATTATTGCAAAAAATTTAAATTTACATGTGATTTATTGAAAAAAAAAATAGCTAAAATATTATAATTTAAAATATTATAATAATTAAAAAAAAAACAAAACTACATTTTTTTTTTTCATTTATTTTTACCTTACAATCTTTAAGCGTTATGGTATAAAAGAATATATTTTAATTATGATATTGAACAAAATAGCATGTTTTTTAAGATTTGCATAGCTTCAAAATTCTGAAAAAAAAAAATAGGGTATCGATAAAAACTTGACCTTTTTCTTTTTTAGATTTGCCAGATTGATGAACCTTGGTTGCTTAGCAAAATCTATCTCTTGCTTTGTGAATGAGAGAAGTTTCTTTAATTTTGAGCCCATTGATTAGATAGAAAAAAGAATAATATATATATATATATATATATATATATATATATATATATTATTAAATATTTAAAAAAATAACTTATTAATTATTTATATTTTTTTATTAATTAATAAAAACAAAATTTATGCATATATAATTTTTTTTATAATATTATTATAATTTTTAAGAAGGTAATAAAAAAAACCGATAGAAACAAACAAAAACAATTGGAGAGGAAATTGTGACTCGGCGGAAAAACTGCATGGTCATTCGGAAAGGAGGATATCGAAACGTTAATGAGTAATATTCAGAACAGCGCGAGGACTTTTGCGATTTTTGAAATCGGAAATGTCGTAATCATAGTTGCTTGAATCATTAAAAACATAATTATTAATATTTGGAATGGAGCTATAAAATTTTTATGCAATTTTATAAACAAATTGTTTAAAACTTGGGAGGAAAGAGCATGTCTGATATCCTCATTTCGCAAAAACCAGGACGAATTTGTAATCATACGTAGGATTTTCACTTCAAGTCTTTGTATGATCTCGAAATTCGACGGAGCAGCAGATCCCCAAACAGGACTCGCATATGCAAGTATTGGACGCAAGTAAGCAAGATAAATGATTTTTTATTTTCAAGGATATAGTAGAGTTCCTACAAATAAGTGGATACAGTACGCGAATGCATCTATTAAATTTATGTGAAGATAGATAGAATAGTTTATAGATAGTTATCCCTAAGATCGTTAATGCCTTCTTTGAATTGTTTAGACCACTTCTAAACATTTCTTTCCGATATAGGAATGCTTACCGAATGCCTCCTGCAACATTCTATACGTTTCTACAAACAAAATTGAATGCAAGTTCTTTGCTCAATGAATTCAGACATTTCAAAAATCGCCGGAATCTGTTTTAGCGGTCTCACAAAGCCAAGCGTAACTCAAACACTAATGAATATTTTGACGTGAAATTTCGCACAGATGCCATGGACAGTGCCAGTAACCTAAAAAAAAAAAAATTTAAATTTCCATAAGCCTCGAGAATTTTAAATTGAAAATGGGTCTTACTTTTTTGGACACAGCAATTCAATTTACGATCTAAGAATACACCCAAATATTTAGTTTATTATATCCAATTAATAGGATCATTATAAATTTTTTTCTTTCTAATGCAGCCGGCAAACACTTAGACAGCCTGGTCTTGGATGCCTTAAGGCAAGCGCGCAACAGACGTTACTCACTTTGCATTACCCAGGGGCGCGTGTGACTTGAAGATAAGCCACGGACGCGGGTAACAATGCCCCGCAACGCTCTACGATCCTATTAGATCCTACAGTTTAAAGTGGATTCCGAACCACTACAAACATTCATGGCACCGCCGAGAGTTGAACCCGAAACCTGTGGTACCGAGCGCCAGAGCGCTAGCCATTCAGGCCCGGATCATTATAAATTTTGACAGAAGGAGTGTTAAGAACCCTTTTGCGCGTAACTTGACCTTTTTTCCATTTATGAATCTTTTTAGATTCCCACCGTTTATTTTCAGCACCCAAAACAATAACACCCAATCAAAATAATGACTGATTAACAGAAAAAAATGGGTAAAAAAATCTAAAATAATGCTAACAATACCTTTTTTTTTTTCTTCTTTTTTATATCCTTTAAAGCACACCTCTACTAACGAGTTTTTTTTTTTTTTTTTTTTTTTTTTTTTTTTTTTTTTTTTTTCAACCTCCGCTGATGCGTGTTTTCGTCGCTGCACGAGATTCCCCGAGTCAATCAGTTATCGCATCTCGCGTTATCTGCTCTCTGTAGGTTTACTGTTTTTTAGTAGTTCGCTTTTTTCCATCGAACGCTGCGGTTGGCTATGCCTCTTCGCCGGTTTCGAACCCGAACCCTCCTGTCCATCACCCTCATAGGGGTCGGGGTTCTGGTCATCATTTTCACGTACTCGCCGGCTTCATTCTTGAGGAATCGAATACCGGAGTACTCTTCGAATGGAAGGTGGTGGGGTCGACTGTGGTCGAGGGGCGAGACGTGCGACGTCGACCCCTCCAAGAAGGAATTGTCGTCTGCCGGCACGCTGTACACGGGAGACGTGTACCCCCAGTTGGATTTCAAGGTTCCCGATAACGGAGTTGGATTTTGGAACGAACTTCTCGAGAGTCGTTATCGGGAGATAAAGAAAACGTGGAAGACCTTGCCTCTGGAAGTAAGTGTTCCGTTATTTTTATTTATTCTTTCATGCACGTTTTAAATATCGTTGATCGTGAGTCAGGAAAATATTAAATTATTTATAAAGTTTTCTTAGAGGAAGAGTCTAGTTTAGAATTGTTATGAAATTTCCAAGGATCATAATGATAATAATCCAATATCCCTTTTAATTAAAAAAACCTAATTGCACAGTCCTTTTTTTTTTTTAAATTGTTTTAATTTTAATGACATTTTTGTGTTATTTACAGTGCTGATTTTTAAGAAAAAAATTTCTAAAGCATAGGACTTTTTCAATTGCATATTTTGCTTACAATTATCTAAAGTCATAAAATTTTGATAATCATGTCAAGTCAATCAATATTAATCTATATATCTGAAATATATATACATAGATTTCATTACTTCTTAATAAGAGTCAATAACAAATGAACGATAGATATAATATTAAAAGTTACAATTTTATAATATTGTTTTTCCTTTTCTTCAAAAGATATTTTGCGGCCTGATGGCCAATTGACTAGAGATCTGGTTTTTGGTACCGTAGGCTTCAGATTCGAATCCTGGCGGTGGCATGGATGTTTGTGAGTGTTTCAGAATCCACGTTATACTGTAGGTCCCGGTTTAATTAGCCTAAAGTATGCAAAAAATGACGGTAGAGCGACAAACCAAACCAAATCAAAAGATATTTCCACCCTTTTCGAGTGAACATTGTAATGGAATGTCTGCTGTTTAACATCCAGCAACAGTCGGATGTCATGCTGTCATTCCATTTTCTTTGATAACGCCTTTTCATTTTCTTAAAATCTTTCTCGCTGCAAACAGCACCTAAATTCTCAGGAAAACAAGTGTGAATATAGAAAATGATTTTTCAAACACATCGTTTTTAACGTCTCTTCTATAAGAGATTTGTGGGGCCTGATGGTCGAGTGGCTAGCTCTCTGGCTCTTGGCACCACAGGTTTCGGTACCATAGGTTTAATTTTGTTCGAGTCCCGGCAATACCATGAATGTTTGTAGTGGTTCGGAATCCATTTTAAACTGTAGGTCCCGATCTGTTTAGCCCTCGTGTGCACAAGATGACCGCAGAGCGACAAACCAAACTAAGTATGGTTCGTAGGAATCCTTTATGTTTAATAAATTTTTGTTCTTATCTATGGTTTAATGATATATGCAAGTGGGGTCTGATGGCCGAGTGGCTAGTGCTCTGGCGCTCGGTACGACAGATTTCGGGTTTTTCGTACTCCAGGTCCCGTCCGTGGCTTTGATCTTCTCCGCATCCGTGGCTGATCTTCACAAAAGCACCTCTTGGGTAAGTGCCAAGTGAGTAACGTCGGTGCAGCGCTTGCCTTAAGGCATCAAAGACAACTATCTTAAGTGTTCGCCAGCTGCATTAGAAAAAAAAAAAAAAAAAAGCAGATTTCTAGTTAGGATCTTTCGTGTTTCCGAGAAAGCTAACAATAACTAGGTCGAAAAATTTCTAAACATTCCTTTTGTTTGTTTCCGTTTTCTCTCCTAATTCTTATCTTCCATTAGTTTCCTGATATTTGATACAAATATGCCACCGTCTTTCATATGATACAAACACACCTTAATTTCATTTTGCTTCCGATAAGCCTTAGAATAGGTCACAAAGGTTTCTGTAGATCGCAAAGGAAACTGACAGCAATAATGATGATGAATGAAGTGGTATATGGGGATGTGAAGCAACAAGGACTATAATCCCCTAATCACTATATACTATATGAACAGTTAGTTTTTCCTTATTTTTAATATGTCACTCTCCACAACGCTCTACGATCGTGTTAGACCGGGACCTACGGTTTAAAGCGGATTCCGAAACACTACAAACATCCATGGCACCGCTGCGGCTCGAACCCGAAACCTGTGGTACCGAGCGCCAGAGCGCTAGCCACTCGGCCATTCAGGCCCCTGACAACAATATTAAAAATGTCTGAATTTAACTTGTTTTTTTTCTCTATAATTACTATTGTCATTAATCGACAGCCTAGTAAAGGATTAAATTATTCTGAATTTAAAATTATTGTTTTAGTGTACAAGTTTAATCTATTAATTAAAATAATAAGTTCTTTAGACTCATATAAATAACGTTTTCTTGGTCATAAACATACTAAACTCTAAAAAATTAGTGCGCAATTTGTGATAAAACTGTATATGCTAAAATTATATCATTTTCACCGTTAGAAACATATAAAAAAAAAAAACTTAGTGTAACTACATCTAAAAGCCTGTAAGCTGCTGATGTGTGTAATATTTTTTGGATGACTTTTCAGATTTTAAAGAAAGATTAAAATGGGAAACACGATTCACCTTTAGTTAAAAAAACTTCTATACAAACATTTAAACACTATTTTATTCTATTTTTAACGCTGGCTAAATCGCATCTTTCTTTCAATAATGTACTACCGTAAAGCGGCCTCATGGCCAATTGGCTTTGGTACTTCAGGTTAGAATCCTTTCGGTGCCATGGATGTTTTAAACTGTTGATCTCGGTATAATTAGCCTTTTTTTTTTTTTTTTTTTTTTTGTTCCAATGCAGCTGCCACACAGACAGGGACGTCTTAGATGCCTTAAGGCAAGCTCTGCACAGACGTTTTCACTTTGCATTACCCAGGGGCGCGTGTAACTTGAAGATACGGACGCGGAGTAACAATGCCCCCGCAACGCTCTACGATCCTATTAGGACAGGGACCTATGGTTTAAAGTGGATTCCGAACCACTACAAACTTCCACGGCATCGCCGGGACTCGAACCCGAAGCCTGTGGTACCGAGCGCTAGCCACTCGGCCATTCAGGCCCGGAATAATTAGCCTAAAGTGTAAAAAAAAAATGACCTTAGAGCGACAAACCAAATCATATTACCGTAAAGGAATCGCTAACTAACTAATATTTGATTTTATTTCTTCGATTATTATTGCCCAAATATTACAATTTTTCTTTCAAAACTGCTTTGCGCTGCGTACATCTGACTTGCACCCCTAATAAGTAATGAATTCATCCATTTCTGCTTTTAAAATGGATGTTTACCTTTTCACATACTAGGTGGTCGGACTATGGACATGACTTACAGATTTTCATCTGAGAACATTAAAAAAATGTAGTTGCCGGTATTTAAAATCCTAAATATTTTTAAAAGCTTGCATGTTCTCTTCTTCTTCTTCATTGGTGAAAACTCGATCGGGATTGTAAGCATCCCTCATCGACATTCAAGCTACTTGGGGGAAGTTTTCTGGGTTTTCTCCCATACGACACGCAAATGTAACGCACTTACCTCTAAAAGTTCGCTCGGAAGGCAATGTTCTTCGTCCATCACATATCGATGTGGGTCAGGGTATGTAATACATAAGTGGATCTACCCATCTTGTTCCGATTCGTAAACCAGTTGTAATTATTTAGACAGCATCCAAAGAATCCCAGCCTCGAATCTGTGGAACTCATTGCTTTCGGAAACCAGGAGTCTTTAGCGAATGTCACAGCGCTTCGCATCGTTATCTAATGGTAATTTTTCGGTTTTTAACCCATACGAGACACAAATGCTTAGCAGATACTGCTGAAAGGACTCAGTACTAGAATTAACATTTGTGTCAGTGAGTGCTGACATGTGTTCGCTTCTACTGAAAGCACTGACTATGTCAAAACCCATTCAGAACGAATTGAAAACAGATAATAATCAATATGGCTTCATTCAATTCTGTAGCATGTCAAATTGCACGTTCTCGTGCCTCATAAAACATTTTACCCGGCATAAAATAAAAACAAAAAATATTGTTGCTAGAAAACGGGGATTTACACGCCACACACATACAGAGATCTAAACCAGTAATGGTTACTAGATAAAGCTTTTGAAATCTAAAATTGAGATCTGAAAAAAAGACGACGTTAGAGAATTTAAATAATTTTTTTTCTTTCTAATGCAGCTGGTAAACACTTAGACAGATTGGTCTTGGATGCCTTAAGACAAGCGCTGCATAGACGATACTCACTTTGCATTACCCAGGGGCGCGTGTAACTTGAAGATAAGCCACGGACGTGGTTTGTTTGTTTGTCGCCCTACGATCATCTTATGCACACTTTAGGCTAAACAGACAGGGACCTACAGTTTAAAGTGGATTCCGAACCACTACAAACATCCCTGGCACCGCCAGGACTCGAACCCGAAACCTGTGGTATCGAGCGCCAGAACGCTAGCCACTCGGTCCTTCAGGCTCCCAGAATTTAAATATTAGCTCAGTTAAATGTGTTCCCGAAACACCAGATGACATATTGGAAAAATTCGATTGAATCGTATCGACGTGACTGTAGTACAGCGGTGGCCAACCCAAATGTTCTTGCCGGCCACTTTGGAAATGCATCCTAACTCCGCGGGGTGCATATACTACGAACTCTTCAGCCCACCTGTTATATATCCCCCATATTAGATTTAGACCCACTGTAGTGCCATCATTCTTACATGTAAATATAGATAATATAATAATAATGATACTAAGCACATATTGTAAAGAAATATATGACAAAATGAAATATAAAAAATATGTAAATATAAACAAAATGAAATCATTAAAAAATATTTATTTTCGATATGTTTCTACTACTACTGCGATATGTTTCTTCACTCTTTCACTTAGCTTTTGCAAATCGATCTCCATTTGAGTATTTGCACATCGTAATGGGTATTGCGTCCTTTATGTTTGAGCGTGTTTTTGTGTTTGGTCAATTTCATTTTCAGAAAAACGATTCGCAGGTGTAAGTTGAACCAAAAGCGCTAATAACTTGAACTAAGAGTATGGTTTGCTCTGCTATCAACAATCAACTGTGCGTATTTAGGAATGGTCACTGAGGTCATTTAAAGTGAAACATGGAACCTGTTATATTACATGTTTCAAGATGCGCGCTCATCAGGAGTTTGCAGAATATAATTTAATTATTCTGCGAACTCATAACTGTAAACTCACAAATTAAACATCCAACGTCTGTCATATATTCCAAAGAATATTATTTTAAAATTATAGTTAATTTTTTTCTCATAATTTCGGCAGTTAATTTTTGAATGTAGGGAGGCACACATAATGTATTTTTTAATACATTGATTATCGCTACTTTGGCCATTATAAAATAAATATATTTTGTACAAGTGCAGCATAGAAGACTAACAAAGAGTGAATTAGAATACAACCATTTTATACACCAGTAACTACTGTTGGTATTTACTACACGCGAATTGTATAACAAAACTATCATATCTATAACTTGAAGCGACTTGTTTTAAAGACATTTTCCAATTTTATTTTTATTTTTACAACTACTCTTTATCATAAATAAAAACCCAAGTGATATTTTTATATGATTTACTGCGTGAAAACTTGCCATTCATAATCAACCTCGGCCATAAAAAACTATTAGTATATTTCCTTTTTCAATTCCTTCTATTAGCTCACACTCTCCCTATATATATCTTGTTCAAATTTTCAATCGTTCATAAAATACTTTTTATTCATCCACTCAAGTTCAAATACCTTTTTTTAACTTGTAGTGGATGACACTGGATGTGAATACAGTTTTTTTCAAATATTAATTCAGTAATTAAATTTAATTAATTTTAGATTTTTTTAGATTTAAGTTGCATATATCTACCAATAGATGGCGCCAGATAAACTTAAAAAATTGAATGAAAATTATTTATAAAAGACATTCTGCAATAGAGTGAAAAAAAAAAAGTAGGAATTGACTTTAAAATTTTTTTTTTTATATTGCTTGTTATTATTTGCTTTACGATTGTCTTTACATGTATAGACAAGTTTACATTTAAAACCCATTAAAAAATCTTTTAGTCGCATGCTTTTATTAAAAGATAAATAAAACTAATAAAAAGTTCCTTAGTCATTCGTTTTAATAACGGAAACCAGAAAAAGAAGATTGTTCAGTTATCAAGATTTGGAAAGATAAACAAAAATTTCATTACCGTTTCTCGCCACGCTTTTTGCAAACAGTCTGTTACTGTGCGAAGAGCCTTATTATAAGTGCGAATTATCTCTTAGCTGACTTATCAAGTGGAATTTTGTTTTAAACGTTCGTGTCTTATCAAAACTTCTTATTATCAATTCGTCTCGAATTTCTAATGAGAAAAATTGACTGCATCTAGTCTTGCAGTTAGTATTTTAAAATTATCACACTTAAAATCTTCTGACGTGTCATGTTTAGTAAAAGAAAGATGGCGAAGAATTAGAATAATGACGAAATAAAGTAAATTGTACAAGGATATTACAAGCGTAAAATGAAATATAACATAAAAATATATGGCATGAGACTGAATATATGTATTCTATATTTATGAAATGTAAGGATATGTTACGTTATAAGGAAATAAAAAAAAATTAAGCTTAGTTACATCATATATATAATTCTATGAAATTTTACAGAAATTACCATATAGGTGAAGTTGTAAAAATTTATATTTTATGTGTCGTTATACATTATATTTTATTCTTTAGCAAGCGATTTTTTCTATTACTCGGGACTGAGTAAGTTTGTGATTTATTGATGACGTATGATAATCATGTTCTTTATTCTTCTATTAGCTCACACTCTCCCTATATATATCTTGTTTAAATTTCCAATCGTAAATGAAATACATTTTATTTATCCACTCAAGTTCAAATACATTTTTTTGAACTTGTAGTGGAGGACACTGGATGTTGATACAGTTTTTTCAAATATTAATTCATTCATTAAATTTAATTCATTCATTTTAGTTTTTTTTTTTTAGATATAAGTTGCATATATCTACCAATAGATGGCGCCAGATAAACTTAAAAAATGAATGAAAATTATTTATAAATATAATATAATGAATGAAATGAATGAATAATGAATGCAATATAATGAAAAAAATGTAGGAATTGACTTTAATTTTTTTTTTATATTACTTGTTTAAATATCTTAAAAACAATTTAAAATTATCAGCCTGGCTTTGGTATTGGAAACAACTTTTTTAAAACAGGCTAATGATTTTAAGCACATAGTACTCAATGTTTGGTATCTCGATAATTGTCTACAGATTTTGAAAAACTCCCACCTCAGTCACCGGATTTAAACCCAATAGAACACATTTGGAAAAAAATTAAATGTTAGAATACAAAGACGAAACATTAAAGCAAAAATTGAATTAAAAACAGTAATGATCGAAGAATTAGCTGATGCAGAAATGATGAAAGAACGCTGATGCAAAAATTTCAAAAACAAAAGAAAATTAGAGAACTGTATACCCAGACCTTTAAAAACTGCTATATGTTATATGGATATTGCAAGCATTATCTACTAAACACTAATTGATGTGAATATTAAAATATTTACTAATATGTAGAGATTTTTTTTTGTGTACAAAGAACTTGTGATTTGCTTTGTCGCTCAACGGTCATTTTGTGCACACTTTAGGCTAATTAGACTGGGACCTACAGTTTAACGCGGATACCGAACTACTACTACTACACCAGACCACTTTGCCTAGAGCTGAGTTGCCCTTTTACAGTTTGGGAATGATGTGGGTGATAAAAGGATTGGGCTCTGTGACGCTCTACGGTCATATAAGACCGGGACCTACAGCTGAAAATGGTTTCTGAACCACTACAAGCATCCATGGCACCGGTGGGATTCGAGCCCGACACCTGTAGTACTGAGAACCAGAGGGCTATGGCTATCAGGCCTCTGATACCGAACCACTAACAAACGTTCATGCCACCTCCAGAATTCGAACCTGAAGCCTGCGATACCAAAGGTCAGAGCGCTAGCAAATTGACTATCAGGCCGTCAAAGACTTGTGAAGTTTACTTTCAGATTATGAATCTTCCAAAAAAAAAAAAAATAATAATAATACTTTTTGCTGTATTTTTAAAATATTTAATAAAACTAGATTAAATATTTGTAGAAAAGGTTGCAGATATTATTAAAAAATATTCATTCTAAAACATTAATTTTTTTAATGGATCGAGCAGTATTTTAATGAAATGTGTAAATGTTCGAAAACTTTTGATGACACTGCATATCTATTGCAGATTAATAGCTCATGCATTCTAAAATTATGCATTTTTCACTACACGAAAGAAAAAGTAAATGGGAAATCACTTCGTGTACCTGATTTAAATGTTTATTTCTCTGATACCGAACCATCTGTGCCGACAATCACTATTTCCTATTGCCGTGAAGGCACGTGCTGCTTTGTTGCTGATTCTTTCCGAATACGACTGCATCAGTAAAGGAGATAAGATATTTTTTGGTGTTTTGCTTTTCTCTGATTAGTAACAATTCAAAACAAAAAGCTTTGAAAACATCTGTTTAGTTTTTGTACACTCTTTTCTAGAGTGATTTCAAATATATACGTATATTTTTTTTATCGTTGATTTTTGATTTCGAATTAACCTACATATATTTTTCAAAACATATAAAACTTAGAAAATCCTTTTTAAATAACGGATGGAAAGGCTTGTGAATCTTTTAATATTTATACAATACTAAATAAACAACCTATCAATTTCTTATTTACATTAAAATAGATTTAATAAGTTTTATTTTCTGAAGACGGCCAAAAAAGCTGAATTATATGTGCTGGTTTTTAATAGAGAAATATTTCTATAACTACTGTTTTTTTTAAAGCTACTTTACTACTACTAATAAAAAAATTAAAATCTAGAAATACAAGATTGTCTTTTTATATAAATATTTGCATTAAAAGTAGTATTTTTTAATTGCATCAAACATATATATATATATTATATATTACAAACGAATCAACACATCAACGCTATCTTCAAATTAATTCGTTTAATTGTTCTCGAGATAATAGATACATAATGTATATCTTAATTAAAATAAAAATAACTTTCAAAATGTATCTATTTATTTGTGGGAATCTATTGTTTCCAAAAAAAAACCCCTTTAATACATAACATATTTAAATGCATACGCATTGTCAATAATATAATCAAAAGAAAAAATGTAGCTGTCATGATATAACAAAATACGTTGTTTGATTTGTGAGAAAGTGGACAGGTCACGCTCTAAATTTCATCTACAGTTTGTTCGACATGTTTTGTTCTGTTTAGTTCATTAAGAATGCCTTTCTGCTGCCATAAAACTCGTTAGTGACGAACTCTTTTCTGACTTTACCCAGATTTAGCTTGTTAAATGCTGTCCGCGGCTCAACAAAAGTTGAAAGCGAATTCTTAGTTGATTGAAAAATGGCGAACAAACATGTCCTTCAGAGCTTCTGTTTTACCCTTCAGTCTCTGGTTCGCGTGCATTGCTTATTTCCTGGCGTGCTACTTTGTATGTATACACTTCCATCTTATATTATTTACCATCGCCCCCATTGTACTCAGGGGAGAAAAAAAAAGCGATGAGGTTACATGTAACATTGGACACTTTTGTTCGAAATCGAATCGGAATTCTTTTTTACTTTCCACCGATTCGTTCTTTTTGTGAATTCTGTTTGTGTTCTTTCTCATGTAAAATTGTTTGTTTGTAAGGAATAGATTTCACAATAAGCATGTGTGTTCGCGTGCAGAAATTCAGAATCGACATTTTCTAATAACTTATTTTATTCTTTGATAGTTTGTTGCCGATAAGCCAAACCCAATTCTATTCAAGGAAAATATAAAATAGTTTATTTCCGAAATATACATTCAAATTTATGGAAAAAAATAATTTTAACTATGTATATTTTGATGTTTTATTTTCCATTTCCTCGATTTTTATTATATTTATTTACAGTGGCTCACATTTACATTGTGTTTTAGAATTTATAAAGAATATCTGCCACGAACAAATAGTGTATTTATTTGCATTTTGATTCTGTTAGTATTACTTTTTGTTGTCTGGCAACGAAGCATTTTCAGATTTTGAAATAAATGCGAATTTTTAAGGTTATCGTTAGTGCCAATATTGTGTTCTTTAGGAGTAGATTTTGTTTTGAATTTTTGGCCTTATTTGTAAGTATGTATGTGAATAGCGTTAAATAGTTCTATGTTACAGTTGACATTTATTGATTTTAATAGAGAATGAACAGTTGAAATGAAACTCAGATCATCTCATAAAAATATGATCTATATTTTATAGAATCGAATTGACTTTTTTGTCCGAACAGAATCGAATTGAGTTTATTCTCGAATTTGTAGTACAATATACGTTCTTAGTTAAAAATATACTGAAATAGTTTCTTAGAAAAATCCTATATTAGAAAAGGGCCCGACATTGAAACAGTATTTTAGATACTGCTAAAAAGTATTATATTTTTACACTTTATAGTACAATGGACATTTTATTGTACATGCATACATACATACACAACACACACATATAGGGTGATTATAAAAACACTTCTCGATATATAAAGGGGCGATAGCTATCATACTGTTCACAGAAACTAAACAAAATTTTGGTTTAAGATATTTTGAGGTATGAGCTCAAGAATCATAAAAACAATTAAAACCTAACCGGTATGGTTACAGTGACAAGATTTCAAAAATTTCAAATGGCAACTGCTATTTTTTTTTTTTAGTGGAATTTTTAGTAGATTGATCTTTATCCATAGCGGAAAACCATAAATAACATTGGAAAGGTACTTGTCACACGAAAATCGCTGGCCCTAGAAAGACTACGAAGAAAAGTGAAAACAACCATAAAAGAGAGCAAACAGAAACAGACAGCAAAACATTTTATTATGTTCCACAAATTTTTCACATGACCACCTTCACACACGATGACAATTTGAATAAGGCAGATGGCGGATAGCACTGAAACACGTACTATGGCAAGAAGAATCTGTTGAACCTGACGTATAATGACATCGTTCAGATAAGATGCAGCCTGCGGCTTAAATGCAAACACTTCAGATTTCAGGTATCCTCACAGGCAGAAATCCGTTGGAGTGGGTCCGGGGGATTTTGGCGACCACTGAAATTGAAAATGGAGGGAGTTAACTCTTGTCACCAAACTGTAGCGTTAAGTAACGTTTTAGAGAGGACCCCCTATGTAGGGAGTGCCACATTACATCTACAAGGAGCATTTTGTTGTTGCTAATCAGGGGATTGCAATATCGGACCAAAAGTTCAATACCGGTATTCGGTATTTTTTAGATCTCAATACCGGGATAACGGTTTTAATACCGGTAGTAGAAATTTTAGAAAAAGGAAGAAAACACGGGTGTTTTTTTTTTTTTATTTACCAGTTTTATTAGGGAATGTAAATATGACAAAAAAAAATTGTAACTTATAAATTATTACAGTATATAAAGAATCACAAAAAGTAAAGGAACATCTTATTTATTGAAATCACAAAAAGTGTAAATATCACTATTCAGTCTGTGGTACTATTACAAATTTTGAAATGGGACCTAAAAAAACATAATGAATCAATTGTACTGTCATTAAGCCTGGAACGTAATTTTGTACAAAAATGACCAGCTGTCGAAAACCCTCTTTCAGCATCTACGCTAGTGGGTGATACTGTTAGCAATGCGCGATATACTTTTTCCAAGTATTTACCTCTAAATCCCTCATCTTCAAATAAATCTGTTTCTCGTCGGATTGTTTTGGATATAGCTGATTTCTGTATTGTGTTTTGGTTTGTTGAATTTTTTTTTTTAGTTATCGCTAATTCTAATTTTTGTTCAAGAGACAATTCATTTTCACTATCAACATTAGTGCCATTATAATCTTCGATAACTGTACCGAATTCTTCTGAATGTGGATAGGTTCTGAATTCTGAATTAGAATTTACAGATAAGAATAAGAATTTCACAAATAAGAATTCACAGATAATAATTCTAAATTTCTAGTAAATACCGAAAACAGGTATTTAAAGTTGTGAATACCGGTATTACAAAACTGTACAAATGGCTCAAAATACCGGTATTCGGTATACCGGTATTGCAATCCCTAGGGATTACGTAATTAGTCAACATTTCTAGATAGCGAGCACTCCTTATCGTACACATTTGTAGATTTTCGGCAGTAATAGAGGTTTTTGCATAACCTTTTTTATTGTCCGATATTTTTTTCTCCCTACCGCGCATGCTCATAGGAAACAATGTACTATTGCGCATGCATATCTGTAATAATGTTTCCTATGAGCATGCGCGTTAGGGAGAAAAATATCGGACTATAAAAAAACGTTATGCAAAAAACTCTCTATTGTCTTCAAAAAAAGTAGGGTTCGGAGATGAAGGCGCTTGTTATACAATACTACACTGTCACTTTTTCTTCGTGTAGAGGAAGTGCAACCCCATCATGGAATTTATGATTTTTCGCTACGGAGATCACATTCCAATAAAAAAAAATAGGTGTTGCAACTGAAATGTTCGAAATCGGGTCTCTGTCACCATAACTATTAGGGTTGAACTGTTATTTTTCATATGATTCTTGAGTGCATACCACAAAATACCTTAATATGAATACCTTCATTCCTTTTCTGCGAACAGAATGATAGCTAATGGCTCCATATACCGATAACACTTTTTTTTAATCATCCTGCATTATATATATATAATATAAAATGTATACGCTTTTTACTGTACATACTACAAAATCATGAGGATTTTACTTATTTGAAAAATTTATAAATTTTGATGGGAGAATTCTTTGTATTCCATAACAGGTCTCAGCTTTCCCATGTATTTTCAAGCATCTGTAGAGTAGAAGATTATTAGCAGCTATTACATACGGTTCCAGTTTGGGAAAATTAGCCCTTGGAGTCTGATAGGCACAATCTTTTATGTAATCCAACAGAAATTCAATATAAAATTTAAAAAAAGAAAATTCCGTTGAAAAAAATTCTATGGTATTAAATTTAGAGAGTAACAAAATACCTTTGCTGACTTACAATTGAACTTCAAAAGTTAATAAATTTCAATGTGAAATCCCTTGGTTGCTCGTAGTCGACTCCATGCCCTGTTCTAACAGCATCTGAGGAAAGTTCTGGTGAAACGCTATGTCAGTTTCTGCAAATTTGTTTAAATATCGGATACAATCTTTCACATAATATTAATTGAAAAATTTAATGGCATTAAATCTAGTACTAGTATCCTCCTAGAATTTGATAATTCTTCAGTTATTCGCCTATACACTGCAGGAAATCAAATATCCCTTGATGTGCTATGGCCAACCAAATAATCTCACATAAACATTTTGCACTCAGGTTTCTCGTACAACAAGACCAGTTATATCGTCCGAAATGTTTCATTTAGGACTCCCATACTCTTTTTACTTCTCCTATCCTCTTTTTAAGGAATGGTACAAGTATAGGTTCAACATTAATTTATTTCAAATATTTAATTTTTTTTATATTTAATATTTACAACAATAGTTTTCATGACTTAACTATGTTTAAAATTATTAAATATACTAACATTAATTTCTCTCCTTTTTGCTACACAGAGCTTGTGCTCTTTAACTTTTTCTGATTAAAATTAAACTTTTGGTAATTAATAATTATGAATTTAAAATTACACGGAGGGACAGGGTTTTACCCTTTTCCAAATACACCAGCCTGTATTGTACTGTACTGTACTCTTTGTACTTAATTATACTAAACACGGGGGCAACGGGCGTACCGGTTACAGAGTTCCTTGATGGTTTTAAGAACCACAAAACCTCCACATCTTAATTTAATTAAAAAAATTTGCACAAATGAATTTGTTTAAAAATTGAAGCGAAAGATGCCTGCCGTTCTTCTGCTAGAACAAATTTGAAAATTCTTATACGAAAATTTATTTATTTCTAAAGCTGCATTATAAAGTAGTAAATTTAATGTGTACATTACATTTTAACGCTATCTCTTCCAGTGTTTTTACATGATTTTATAATGTATCCAATAATTTTGGCTTTTTTTTTTTACAGGTCATTGTTGTGCCCCAATCCCATGTAGATCCTGGATGGCTGAGAACGTACGAAGACTACTTCGACAACTCCATCACACACATTTTAGACAATATGGTCAATTTTCTCAACAAGACGGAAGACTTTAAATTTATCTGGGCTGAAATCTCTTATTTCTCCAAGTGGTGGGAAAAGTAAGGGAAAAAAAGGTTTTGATTTCCACCATGGAAGAAATTTAAAAAAAAAAAAAAAAAAAAAGAGAGACAATAATATTTTTAATTGCAATAATGCTTTTTAATGTTGCTAATGTGAATAAGGTCAATTATTATTATTTTTAAAAGAACTAGTAATATTTTATCTTTTTCGTTATCTCTGAATATTTGTTTAAATTGCAAGTCTTTAAATGAGAACAATTTACTGGGTTATTTAAACTTTTCTAATTTTAATTTGGTTTTCCAATTGATTTACCTGGAGTCTACATTCAAAAACAATAACTTTGATGTATTCTATTCTTATACAATGAAATGAAATTTTAATGTTTTCAAATTTTTGCTTTTGAACCATTCAGTAGGCTAACTTGAATTTAATTATAAAGTTCACTGCTTGCCAACTATGGGGTTTGAGGAGAAGAAATGATTTAAATCTAATGATTTCTTCAGACAATTCCAGATCTTATCTAAACATCTCTCTTCATTTCTACGAATCTATTTTTAGCCAATCTCAAAACTCATCTAAAAACTTATATTCATTTCAAAAAATCTCTCATCAGACGATCTCAGAACAAATCTAACGATCTTTGTCCTTTACTGAAGATCTCTCTTCATTTCTGAAGATCTACTATATCTCCAAACAATCTAAGAACAAATCTAAAGATCTCTCTTCAGACAAGCTTAGAACAGATTTCTCTTCATTTCTGAGGATTTATCTTTTAGACAATATCAGATTTGAAATATCAAAATTCAAATCTGATGACATTATGTTTTCATTTCTTTATGCACAATTTAGAGGTTCTTAAGTCATATATTTAAAAAGTGAAAGATCTTCAGAAATAAAAATAGTAGGATATTATTTTTATTTCTGAAGATCTTTCACTTTTAAATATATGACTTAAGAACCTCTAATTGTGCATAAAGAAATGAAAAACAAAATGTCATTGCATTGTAAAGAAGCAAACTTTAAAATATTTTAAAACATAAATAAAAAATAGATCAAATAAGTTTTAAAAATTTTGTAGATATTATGAAACTATATAATAAAATTCTAAAGTAATTTCCAATATTCTTTTTAAATATTTGTTCGTATCTGAAATCAAATACGTTATTATTAAATTCGAAAGACGAACATTATCCATTGTTATAGGAAAAAAAATTCGAGATGGAATCAAAAGAACGATTATTATTAGCATTATCTTAAAAATAAGATAATGAATTCTTATGTTATATATACTTAATTTAATGGTTCTTACAACTTTACTTCCACCATACCTCAGTAACATATGTTTTTGCAGTGGTAATACAATAAAATTATACTAAAAATATTTACAATAAACTTTTATTATAATAATTGTAAAAATAGCTTCTGGAGTTTTCATCCAATTTTCAAACTCAGTTTGACACAAAAATAACAATAATGTTAATCCAAGAAAGTGTTACGCCAAAAATGTTTTCTATGTGTTAAAGAATAAATTAAAGTTTTTATCGACTAATTAAGTGACTTTAAAAAAAAATTAAAATTAATAAAAGTGACTTTTAATGTGCTTATTAAATGGAAGTCTTTTTGCCAATTTCTTTTTAATATTTACTTTAGGGAATATCCTATAAGTAATACTACTGCAGAAATAAAATACTAATTTTATTATCATTTCAGGCAAAATAAAGTTATTCAAGAGACCGTTAGGAAAATTTTGAAAAGAAAACAATTAGAATTCGTGACTGGTGGCTGGGTGATGGTGGATGAAGCTACAACCAGTTACTTTGCCATAATCGATCAACTCATCGAAGGTCATCAATGGTTGGAAAAATTCACTAATTTCACTCCTCACCATGGTTGGTCGGTGGATGTCTTTGGGCATTCGGCCAGCTTACCGTACATCTTATCATTATCTGGGATGACTAATATGGTGATATTAAGAGCTCATTACTCTTGGAAGGCCTTCCTTGCCCAAATACAATCATTTGATTTTTATTGGGAACAACAATTTAATTCGCCGAAAATTATGTGCCATATGGCTCCTTCGGACCTTTACAGTTTCAAACACACTTGTGGACCAGATTCTTTTTTATGTTTGAAGTATGATTTTCGTAAAATTATTGGCGAAATGTCAGAAAGCACGGCAGACGAGATCACTGATCAAAATGTGGAATTAAAAGCAAGTTATTTGCTGACACAATATGGACGATATGCTTCGCTATTTAATCACAGTGTACTTCTTGTGCCTTTGGGTGATGATTTTAGATACAATGTATATACCGAGTGGGAGCAACAGTACCGCAACTACAAAAAATTGTTCGACTACATTAATGGTAAGAAAGACTGGAATGCTCGTGTCAGATTCGGGACCGTTGAAGACTATTTTGTAGAAGTTCACAAAAGATTACAAAATTATTCGCATAATCCTGTAAAGTCAATATCTGGGGATTTCTTACCTTATGGAGATGTGTATGCGAATGCTAGACCATCCTATTGGACCGGATTTTATACTACAAGACCTTTTTTTAAGAAGCTTGCTCGAGAATTAGAACACTGGCTTAGATCTGCGGAAATTTTATATTCTTTAGCAAAGACAAATATAAAAGAGTCAGAAGAAAGCATTTTTCTTAAAGATTATTCATCCTTGATTACTGCTAGACGCAATCTTGCATTATTCCAGCATCACGATGCAATAACTGGTACTTCTAAGCGATATGTAATGGAAGACTATGGCAGAAAGCTTCACGTAGGAATAACGAATGCTATGTCTGTAGCGTCGCATATGACTCAGATCCTTGTAATGAAACGAATGTATGAGGGAAATACATGGACATCACAAGTATATTCTGACGTTTATAGAACAGAATGGAATAAACCAACAAAAAAGTTGTCTGTCCTAACTGCAGAAATGGGAAGAAAGATAATATTCTTCAATTCTCTAACTACTGTCCACACAGAAGTTGTTCGCTTAAGAGTGAGATCAACGCATGTTATGATTTTAGATTCGGAAGGTAATGTGGTGCCTTCACAAATCAATCCTACTTGGAAAGACGATTTCACCATGTCGAGTACCGTATTTGAGTTAGTTTTTGTGATTACTTTGAAACCTCTGTCCTTTTCTACGTATTGCTTGAAAAGTGTTTCTCCAACTGACTCAAATGTTGTAACGAAATCGGTGATTTCCCTTTTCCTGAAAGATGATTCAGCAGAATCCATAAAGAACTCTGCATTTAAATTTGAGAAGCCAAAAGACAGTGAAATAAATTTAGAATCATCGAGCTTGCAAGTAAAATTTTCTCCCACTGGCATTCTGAAAGAAATTTACATGAAAGAGTCGGGCATCACAAAATCAGTAGACATTGATTTCAGGGCTTATAGGCCATGGCTTTATCGCAGTGGTGCTTACTTATTTCAACCGGATTCCCCTAATCCTATTCCTATCAGTAATCTAACTGATCAATTCCCTTTCATTTGTGCAATTCGAGGTCCAGTAGTGAGCGAGCTCAATCTTATTTACCAAAGTTTCTTCAAGTTCACCGTGCGTCTGTATCACTATGATGGTGCACCGTCTGGATTGCAGATGGATGTTTCAAGCGACATTTCAAAGCTGAACAAAGATGTGGAATTGATCATGAGAATTAACAGCGATATTAACAACAATGGTGCGTTTTATACTGATTCCAATGGTTTTCAAATGCTCAAGAGGACTTATGCATCTAATCTCCCCGTTCAAGGCAACTACTACCCAGCGACTTCTAACATGTATATTGAAGACCATGAAGTTCGTCTGAATCTTCTGATTCCTCATAGTCACGGTGTTACGTCACCATCATCAGGTACCATGGAGATTATGTTGGACAGAAAAATAAGCAATGATGATGGGCGTGGCATGTCGGAAGGTGTTGAAGACAGCCAAATGGTTGCAAGAACTTTTTGGCTAGTTCCTGAAGTCGTAACTAAAAAACATTCCCAATCTACTTCACTCTCTTCTCAAATACATACACTATCTTTGTGTGCTCAGTATCCAATTATTACATTTATAACTGACAATGGTGAGGCATTGGTGATACATCCAGAACTTTCGTTCTTGTCCGAACATTGGCCTTCCGATGTCCATCTAATAAACTTGCGAAGCCTTCCAATGAAAGAAAATTATACTTTGCCCTCAAATAGTTCCCTGATGGTTATATACGAAAAATATGGCTCGTGCAAAATGCATAGTTTCATCGAAAAGCTGATTAAAAAGCCAAATGGTGCTTTGTTTTCTACTACGAAGGTGGAAAGTATTGTGAAAACATCATTGACAGGTACAGATTTACAGATTTTACAACATTCGAATGCAACATTCGGATCGAAATTACAGACTTACAAAATTACATTTAGTTGACCGTAAAATATTTTTTAAAATTATATTGTAACTATTGACTATTCATCAAATTGTCACAAAAAAAATAATTTTTTTGTAACGTTTTATGGTTACATAATAGTGTTTAAAATACATCATTGCAATCTAGTCATTTAAAGAGTGGGCATGGTTAAAAAGAAAAAGAAAAAAAAATTTTGTTGTAGAGCTCAAATTTTGTAAAAAAAAAAAATAAAAAATAAAAAACGAATGTTTTCGTCAGATTTTCCATTTTCTTTTTTAATTTTAGTATTTTTCAATGAAGACAGCCTCTCAGCAAGAAGTGCAAAAAATTACGGGATTTAACAGGTGGGCTGAAATGTTCGTAGGCTGACATATAGATGGCGCTACTAGTATTAAATCCATATAATTTTTAGTTAGCGCTAACCTTCAAAAGACACGTGTATAAATTTGACAGTTGTTGCACTATTAAGTATGTGAGTTATAGCATTTTTAGTATTAATCACGTGCAGTCCACACGGCTGACTGACAATAGGACTCCAGTGTGAAATGATGGAGCCATGTTTCATCCATTGTCACATATCGACGCAAAAATTCGGGTTTATTACGATTGAACAGCTCCAAACACTGCTTAGAATCATCAATTCGTGGTTGTTTTTGGTCGATTGTGAGCTTGCGCGGCACCCACTTTGAACAGAGCTTTCTCCTATCCAAATATTCATTCACGATATGTCCAACAAGTTCCTCTGATATCTTTAGGGTCTCAGCTATCTCAATCAACTTCACTTTACGGTTATCAGGAATTATTTTGTGGACTTTTTTGATGTTTTCGTCGGCAACAGCCTCTTTGGGGCGTCCACTGCATGCATCGTCCTCGGTGCCCATTTCGCCTCGTTTAAATTTAGCAAACCACTTCAACCTCTACGGTAGATTTTCCAGGTGCAAAGTCCGAATAATGTTTATCAAGCCAAGCCTTGGCTTCAATAGTATTTTTTCGCCAAAAGGCAATGCTTTATTAACACGCGAAATTCCTTTTTATCCATTTTTACAAACTAACAAAAGTTGCTTCACTAAAAAGGCTATAACTCACATACTAATAGTGTAACAGCTGTAAAATTTATACACGTGTAAGCCTAGGAACTTTTCAGCCCACCTGTTACTTATTTAGAAAGAAGGTAAAATATAGGGTATCCGAATATTACCGGACAAATTACAAAAATATGCGAAAAAAAAATAAATATTTGAAATAGAAATAAAATATATAACTTAGTAACTTACAATACATTTACAAAAGTCTATAAAATTTAATGTAAGATCCTTTAAAGACTCTTAATACATTCAAGCGATATTTGATTTATGCCATGTATTAGTAAATCACTAAGGAATTATGAAATTCTAAATGTTTTTTTTTTTATTTCCAATGGCAGGCTACAATAAGTAATAAAATAAGAAACAAAAGAAACACAAAGAACATGAAAACAACAACGAGAATCGAAAGAAATCACATAGTGACATGTTTAGCCCATAAGGGCCCTAGCCTCCCAGTAACGACCCTACACAGTAGAGGAAACAAGTGCAGGGCAGACAGGAAGGTGAGATGAATCCATGTCCTCTCCAAGACTGCAGAACATGCATTTTGGGCTTTGCAAATATTTTCATACGAAAAAGATGATTGACCATAGAATCATGGCCCGTCAGGAGTCTGAAAAGGGAAACAGCTTTAAACCTGGGCTGATCAGGGATGTTTAAAATAAAGTTAAACCAGGTTTTAGATGAGTTGCCTTCAAGTAGATTATCAGATAGAGTGTTCCGAAAAAGTCTCGGGATCATCAGTTTCATCGAGTGAAAAGAGATGTCTTTACAAAAGGTTTGGGAGATGGTTGTTCCTTTTTGGAGAATCCGCCTTCTCATTACCCAAGATCCCACAAAAATTCTAAATGTTAATGTTAAAAAATAATTCGTGTAATAAATCTTGTTAACTTCACGTAACACCACATGAAATTAAAAATAAAAAGTGTTATAAGTAAGATAACTGGAAGGAATAAATTATTTTTCAGAAAATTAAGAAGCAAGAAACACTTGCAATGATAATAGATAGAACTAATAATAGTGCAAGACATCTTATACGAGTATATCTTGCACTATTATTGCATTTAAGATATTAATAAAATTTTTAGGCCAAAATAAACATAACGTAATTTAATAATTAGAGTCTATATTATCATTGAGACTTTCATATTTGTGCGTATACCAATTTTTATGATCATTATAAAATTAAAAATTTTAATTAAGGAGAAGTTTAAATGGATTGGCTTAAAAGATCGAAACAATAATTGTATTTTTGTGCGGTTGACTTTTTCCCCTCAATTTTTCTGAAAAAATTATTTATTCTTTCCAGTTTCCAGTTAAAGTTGTGTCTTCTGATTTCAGATTTGATTTGTTTATAATTGTTAAGGTAGTTCATTACTATTAGTAGATGAATTAACATTTCGAGTAGTAGTTGGAGTAATTTTTTTTCTAATGCAGTTGTCTTTTATGTCATAAGCAAGGGCTGCACCGACGTTACTCACTTAGCACTACCCAGGGGGTGCGTATAGCTTGAAGATGAGCTACATCGTACCCCCCTAGAGCTTTGCGGGGTAACAATACCCCACAACGCTCTACGATCATGTTCGACCGGGACCTGCGGTTTAAAGTGGATTCCGTAGGTCCCGGTCCCACTACAAACATCCATGGCACCGCCGGAACTCGAACCCGAAACCTGTGGTACCGAGCGATGGCCACTCGGCCATTAGGCCCCTAGTTGGAGTAATTAATAAAGAAGAAATTTTAGATGATTGGTTATGCTGATTGTTGCGAAGTTGTACTTAGATGTACTTGAAGAAAGTGCAGAAATTGGGTTCGACATAAATAGCATTTTAATAAATGAGATAGCTTCGTTTGTTTGTATAGTTTGAAAGATGGAAGATTTCATTTTAGTAGCAAAAGTTGTGAATGCAAGGATAAACGGTTTTTAGCTCCTGAATTTTTTGTTATGTTTAAAGAATCACGGAAACTCCAAATCTTAGAAGTAAGACGATGTTTTGATTAATTACACATTTTTAACACGGCATATGTGCTTAGTGCCTAAATATCCGAATAAAATAGGAAGTGGAATTTGGAATCTATGGACGAACACGGCAGTTCAGGTAGCCAGTGTTTACAATATCCAAAATAATATCAGATCGCCTTTTGATTGTTATCCAATTTACATATTAATACCATGATCCGAGATTCCACAGCTAGAACAACACAAAAAAACTCTAATTTGGAAACAACTTCTCGTGTCATATTCATTATGCTATCTGTGACGAAACACAAATAAAGATTAAGGAAAGTCTTGATCAATAGCAAAGATTCTGATTGCAGAGAAGTGGATATCTTAATAAATAAGCCACCCTAACTTAACTTTTAACTGATTTGGAACAACTGGTTATTCCTCGTAGTCACAATAAGTATGCGCAGAAGATCTACCTTCCCGTGGTGCACCTGGTAACACTTTTTAATGGCTAAAACATCTGCAACTTGGCTTTATTGTTAGATTAATGAACCCTGTTTCAGCATGTTTTGTTGTATTATTTTGTTGTTGTTGTTGTATGTTGTATTTTTTTTGCTGTAACTGTTCATAATCTGCCATTGGAAATAAAAAAAAACCACACAAAACCTTTTCAATAACAAATAAGGATTTCAATAACAATTTCCAGGTAAAATACAAAATTAAAATCTAGCAATCTTGGTAGATACAATATTGGTTAAAATTTGTGAATTTAACACCTTGTCAAGATCAGAATTAGGAGAATTTCTAAAATCATACATAAAGAATGCATGATGATTCATGTCTCAGACTATAGAGCCCAGCAAGGCAAAAAAATTACTGCAGTGGTGCTAGAAGCGATATGTATGGTTAAGGTTACATATCCCTACTTCCATTTTTAATAAACAAAGCCTACTTTTATTTCTCCATACTGAAAAATCGATGATGACCAGAAGATTCATACACAGGGAACGGAGGTGTACCTGCCCTCATTAAAAAGAGCGATATGTTGACAGATAAAAGTTCACAACGCTTATCTTGACTCAAACACCATAATCACTTTTTTCTTAGGACATGGACAGCATCTTACATTTTAAAGAGTAACGCATAAGCATAAGATGCCAAACACACTAATTACACCTCCCCCACGCAGAAAAAAAACTTTATTTTTACAAAATTAAAAAAAAAAATCAAATAAGACATCAACTATAAATACAAAAATTACATATAATATAATGTGAGAATAAATTAAAACTTTCATAACTAATAATGACGGGGAACGTGGAATAACGCCATACAACTTCTATCATCTTATAAACACATTAATATTAGACTAGCGCAATGGAAACCAGACGCGATTCAATATTTTGTTTAAATAAATCCCAGAACTCAATGATTAAAAATGAAAACTTCCTAATATGCAATAGAAGGTTAGTTCAGACATTTGAAGATGCAAGATAATTTTAAATAATGACATAATTTATGATGATGAAAATGCAATCTAATATATATATATATATATATAACCATAGAAATGTACATAAACGATTTGGGGATATTAAGCAAAACGACGAAATATTTTTTTTTTGTAAGAAAAATAATCTGAAAACGGTGTTTTTATTTAACTTATAATAATTATTTAGATTTTTCTTTGAAACTGGTTTTCTTGGTAACCATTTGAAAGATAATAATTTTATTTTAAGAATACAGAGGGTGAGTGGCTAGCACTCTTCCGCTCGGTAGCACAGGTTTCGGGTTCGAATCCCGGTGGTACCATGGATGCTTGTAGTGGTTCGGAATCCACTCTAAACCGTAGGTCCCGGTCTAACATGATCGTAGAGCGTTGCGGGGTACTGTTACTCCGCGTCCGTAGCTTATCTCCACGTTACACGCACCCCCTGGGTAGTACTAAGTAAGTAACGCTGGCGCAGTGCTTGTCTTAAGACATCAAAGACAATTGTCTAAGTGTTTGCCAGCTGCATTAGAACAAAAAAATTTTAAGAATACAAAAGATTGATAAAATTTCGCATGTGTTCGATTTGTGAAATAAATCTTCCAAAACTGATCTGTACGAAATATTTCTTTTCAGTTGGCTAAAAAAAAAATTTTTTTTTCCTCAGACAGCATTGTTCCAAGTTTAAATGCTCTGCATTTGAAAGCGATTCAAAAATTAAACTAATCGGCATAAAATAGGGAATATATTAGTGTGTAAACGTCTCAAATGCATCGGCTATAATTTTCCTGTCTTCTAGCTCTTAGGGTGGGGACTGAATGGTAGAGTGGCTAGCGCTCTGGCGCTCGGTACCACGAGCTTCGGGTTCGAATCCCGGCGGTGCCATGGATGTTTGTAGTGGTCGAAATCCACTTTAAACCGTAGGTCCCGGCCTAATATGATCGTAGAGCATTGCGGGGGCATTGTTACTCCGCGTCCGTGGCTTATCTTCAAGTTACACGCGCCCCCTGGGTAATGCAAAGTGAGTAACGTCTGTGCAGGGCTTGACTTAAGGCGTCCAAGACAGCTGTCTACGTGTTTGCCAGCTGCATTAGGAAAAAAAAAAAGCTCTTAGGGTGCATTTTTATTAGCAACGCAACATTAACTTTGATGCATCAGATTAGAGATCTAGAATGATTGACAGCAAAATCATTCATTCTATTGTCAATCGTTTTAGATCGCTAATCTGATTCATAAAAGTTAACGTCGCGTTGCCAATGAAAATAGAGAGTTTTTGCATACCGTACTTTAAAAATGCGGTATTTTTCTCCTTAACGCGCATGCTCATAAGAAATTGCGCATGCCTATTTGTAATAATGTTTCCCTAAGAGCATGCGCGCTAGGGAAAAAAAAATAGCGTATTTTTAAAGTACGGTATGCAAAAACTCTCTATTTTCATTGGCAATGCGACGCTAACTTTACTACTTCTCTATTGTTTCCTTAAGGAATGCTAGCAAAACGTATCTTTGGATGCTATAATAAATCACTTGATTACAAATTAACATTTTTACAGAGAGGAATGTTGGTAAAAGAATTAAACAAATAAATTAAAAGAACAGGATGCCTGAATTTTGGGAATATCATATTTTCATCATGGTTTTCCAATTTTCCAATTGATAGTGAAAAGTTAAAATCCTAGTAGTGCATCGCTTGGAATATCAAATTCAAATTACAATCTTAGCCATTTAGATGACCGTTATTCATTCGTTATTCATACGATTGTGCATAGCGATTCCTAATTAATTCTACTCGGACAGAAGAATTAATTTAAAAGTTATCAGATTTTAATAGTATGGATTTTTTTTTTGTATGAGGAAAAAATTTTATTTGTTTTACTTGATAGAACTAAGAAAAAGATTTTATTTTTGTACTATTAAAAAAAAAAAAAAATGATGTGTGATTCTGAAATGTGATTATGATTCATAAACCACTAGCAATGATAGCGACAGTGAAATTATAGCCAAAAGAATCCGCGATGTTGAAAGGGATAGTAAAATTCATACATATATATACAATTTATACAAACACACACACACACACACACACACACACACACACATATATATATATATATATATATATATACACACACATGCAGAAGAAATGGATGTCGATGACTTTTTGTAGTCAAAATTCCTGCTTATAGATTGGTGATGTTTTTTACTATAGAACACTTTAAATCATCATTATAAAGGATAAATTTTAAGAAATTAAATCAAGTTTTATCAACATAAGTTAAAATTGAAGATTTAGAACTTTGAAATGTCCGGTTTACAAGAAATTAGTAATCTCAATCGTAAACATTACATGATTTTTCTAAATATAAATGGTGTTATAATTACAAACTAGTATTTATCTAGTTAATAATTTTAATGAACATTTTAAAATTATGTAATATTTTAGACACAAAAATTAAGGTGTTAGCCATGCCCTTTTGCTTAGTATTGGAAATTTTCCTATTTAAAGATTTAAAAAATAATTTCTAAATAACTCAATAGAAGTATAATGTACACGAAAGCCAACAAATTATAAACACTAATTAGTGTTCATGAGTTTTCCCAAAATTATTAAACTAAAAATAATTAGAAAATAAAAAATTGGAAACCTTCAAACAGAATTATTTTCATATGTAAAAGCAATACTATTTTTGAATCTTATGATTAAGTTTAATCTCAACTTAATAAAACTACTTTAAATAATAGAAGAAAAAACCGTTCAACTACATACTTTTTGCTATACAATTGAGCTTTTCAATGTTAACACTCTACATTTAAGATTTCAAGAAGGCATTTGGTATGCAGGTATAGAGGCATCTTAATGATAAAATTAACCTCAATTGTGAAAAATTAAAAAAAATATTTTCTAGTTTAACTACTTAAATAATTAAAATTAATGCTACGGAATAAGTAATTATCAAGGAAAAAGACTCTTAGTTTGAAGACAGATACATCTGAATGTTTTAAAGGACATCTTTATTTCCATTAAATACAAAGCATTCTTTCTTACTGGAAGCATTTATTTGCATTTCTATTTATGATAATATAAAATAATTAATTGATGAACTTTGAACTGCCCATTTTTGTTATCATTATTCTTTATTATCTGTAGAAAGAAAAGCTGCACATAAATATAGCACCAATTTCCTTGTAACCGTAACTGGGTGTGAAATATCTGTTTATTTTGAATTCACAGAGGTGTCGGTCTTTAGAATTTCTATATTTAAACATGAAAGTTAGAATCATTCCCGCTCTTGATGATAATTTTATGTATCTTATTATCGATGAAAATTCTGGGAAAGCAGCAGCTGTAGATCCTGTTAACCCTAAGTCTGTTTTAAATGTTGTCGAAGAGGAAAATGCTGATTTAACCACTGTTTTGACTACTCATCATCATTGGGATCATGCTGGCGGAAATGTTGATTTGCTTTGCATGAAAAATAATCTTAAAGTTGCTGGAGGCGATTCCAATATTGGTGGTTTGACCGATAAAGTTACTCATGGTGACTCTTTGCAAGTCGGTGGACTACGCATTACGTGCCTTTTGACCCCTTGTCATACAAGAGGTCATATTTGTTATTTTGTCGAAGATGAAAGTGGTGGCCCACCCGCCGTATTCACAGGCGATACTTTATTTTCAGCAGGATGTGGTAAATTTTTTGAAGGTACAGCAGAGCAAATGTATGAAGCTCTGGTAAAAATATTAGGTAATTTACCAGATGGCACCAGAGTGTATTGTGGCCATGAATATACAGCTAATAATTTACTGTATGCTTCTCACGTTGAGCCTGATAATCCTGCAATTAAAAGTAAACTGGAGTGGGCAAAGAGTAAAAAGCTTTCTGGTGAACCTACAGTCCCTTCAACCATTGGAGATGAAAAGACTTTCAATCCATTCATGCGAGTAAAAGAAGCTGCTGTGCAAAAGCACGCCGGTTCAACTGATCCAGTTTCAGTGATGGAATTTCTGAGGAATGAAAAGAACCATTTTTCCGGCCGTCTTTAACCATTTACAACATGGCATATTTCAAGGATAGAATTGTACCAATAGTTTGTTTTTAAAATTTCTTTAACATTGTGTTTTGATATGCTATTAAAATATTTATGCTCACCTATGGCAACTAAGTTTTCACTTAGTAAATTATGAAATGTGGCATACATATAAAGCAAATCATAAAGATATATATAAAAGATATTGAAAGTTTGCTAATGAAATTAAGTAGACATTGAAAAGAGTTTAAGATTCAAAAAGAGTAAAAATTAAAATTCAATAGCTACTGAAATTATTGATAAATATTAATGCCAATACTTGTTATAAGTATCCTTTGCAAATGCAGCCTTTTCTTATGTTGGTCTTATTGTTTACAGATAAACTGGCGAACTTTTTTTATGAGAGTATTTGAATAATGAAACTATTGTTAAATTTATCACTATTCTAAGCATCAAGAAATTCACATTAAATAATTGTTTTTGTTATGTTTTTACTGTTTATAAAATATGTATTTTTCAAATATATGACTTCAAATTATATTAAAAAAAAAAGAAAAATTACATGTTGTAATATAAATTTTTCAGTTAATTAGTATTTAATTCTATAATAAAATTTTATTATCGACAGCATTATCACATTTGATGATTAAATATGATTTTAGAAGATGTAATTTCTGTACTGTTATATTATGTTATTACTTATATACATATGTTTTTGTAATTCTTTTCTAATGAATAAATGTCATATTATCATTTTCGTTCAAGGTGTTTTTTCTTTTTATTTATTTGTCGAAAAAAAAGTGTTTATTTCAATGTGTAAAATAAATTTTAAATAAAAATTATTGCAATGATATCAGTATAAAATTATAAACTTTCTCCATTATAAACAAGATAAAAAAGTTTTACTGAATATTTGTGAGTTAATAATAATTTCAACATGTAAAATGGGTGTTTATTAATCAAAATAAGAAAATTTACAAAATCAAATTTAAAGTTGTTTTCAATTAGATTGTTTAAAGTTTCCAGGACAAAAATAATGATATATACATTTCTAATTGACTAAATATATATTTGTGTTTCATATATTTAGTCAATTAGAAATATACTATAAAACAATTTCTAAATTGTGAATAGTAGCATAAGACCATCTTAAAATTTCAAAACTTTAATTAGATTCTGAAATATTAACTAAAAAATCTACATATAGAACAAATGAAAGGATTTTATCTTATATAGTATGTAGGCATCAAATGAGGAAATTGTGATTATATTTATTTTTTAGAAAGGAATGAATTTAATGGATGCAAATAGTTGATACGAATACAGATAGTTATCTAAAGTGAATTTTTAAAATTAAAAACAATTTGGCAATTTTACGTTACATAAATATTTAAACCTTTCAAAATATATTTTTTACTATTCTAATTATATGCATATATTTTGAATAATGGCATAATTCTTTTAACCTAGCTATCTAATAATAATAATTTAATGATTTTAATAATATATCTGCAAGATTTTTAAATGTAGTTGGTCATACAACTTTCACTTAGCTAACAATGCATATTAATTTATGCAAAGCATTCTTCTCAAAAATAAAAAAATTTCGGTCTGTAAATTTTATATTTAATACAAAATAAAATTATAGCAGATATATTGTATAAGACCTTTAGTTATAATCAATGTAAAAAAAGTTGGTTCAGTTTTATAATTGTAGAAATTTTCTGAACATCCAGTATTTAAAATATTTAATATGTATGATAGTTTCTTCCTTGGAATCTCCAAGCTATTTTACTTTGTGTTTACAAGCTATTTTACTTTACTTTGTGCTAAATACTCTCAATGTTATTTTAACATATCTGAATCATTTGAATTTTCTGTCAAATGTTATGTATTTTGCTTCAAAGCTAGGTTATTTATTGTTTTACCAAATTATGATTGGAGAAAAAATTACTTTATTTTTAAACATGATTATATTTTTGTAGCTTTTTAGCGTTTATTTGTAAACAGGTTTTGTTTCTATGAAATGAATAACTGTTTGAGTAGAAAAAAGTTATTTTGCCTAACTGCTAATTATAACTTTTGGCATGTTTTATAAGGTGCAGTATTTCATTTTATTTAATAATTTTTTAATATGTGCATCAAATAAACATCAATTTTTTATTTTAAAAATAGCACCTATTAAATTTTTTTATTGCATTTTTCATTATTTAGAAAATACCATGTAAGAATAATTCATACTGTTTTAAATTTTATTTACTTTATAAGTGAAAGAATGATTTAAGATTTGAAATGGTATCAGTTTTATAATAGTATATGAAATCTTAACAGACTGCTGATAAACATTTGTGGAAATTGTACAAAGTGGAAGAAGCGAAAATTTATGGTTTGTGATTTAAAAAAAGAAAAAAATTTTTTTTAGAAATTTTCTTGGTACTTACGTATTAACGGTACCTTGGCGACAGACTTGGCGATTTTTAAGTGTCGCCAATCTTTATTATTTGGATTAAAGATATTTTGAAAGCGTTTTTTGATTTTAAATGAAACGTTTCATATATAGTTTATTATTTGGAACAAAAATTTTAAGTGTAGATTGGCGCCAAATCTACACTTAAAACTGCTGCTGTTGACGCGTGTGCTCTTTATTGGCGCAACTGTCGCCAAGGTACCGATGTAAGTACCATTTTCTTTTCTGAATTAAAAGTTTAAGCTTCTTGATGATATTTTTAAATTTAAACTTACTACACCTTTATCAACTTGGTCATTTGTTTCAAAAACAAAGCAGGACTCTTTGTTTATAATTTTATTCAGATATGCATAAAAGAATCATATTCAACTATTTATTAAAAATTAAAAAAAAAAAAAAACTGTACATTTTAGCTTTTTTTACTGTTTGACTTGTTGAGCAATTAGTATTTGTTATACCCGATACAAAAAAGCCTTCATGTATTAGATGACGACATAATTGTATTTTTCTTAAAAATATTATATTAAGCTGACGAAACTAATTAATGAATAAACTAAAAAAAAAAAAAAAAAAGTCTTTAATAATAAAAAGACAGGTGGAAACAGTTTTCTTGTTGCATGTGCTGCTGCTATAATAAGGCCAACAGCTTTGTATGCTTGTTGAAAAATTTGATTAAGAAGTATTATAAGCAATAAACTATTCAAGCATCAATTCTATCAAATGAAATCATTGCCTTGGCACACGAAATTGGTGGTTTTTGATACCTTTAGTCATGATGATTTAGATAAATTGCTTGTGGTGAAATCGTGAGTGACCATAATATTATTGATACTTTTTCTTGTTGCAAGTGAAGAAGGCACTTGCTCACTACAAAATTTATTCCAAAACATTTTTTTAATGATTTCAACTTTTCTTTTCTCCACATGTAATCCTTGTACTTAGGGCTATGTAGCCTCCTACCAATTAGAAAGGTGAGAGGGGTACATCAGCGGGCTTTATTAGACCAGGAACACCCCACCAACAAGAGGATTGGGAAGATGCCTTTTAGAGGTAACTGGTCAATATTTGCAGACTATATGGGTGAAAACTCCCCCTCAGGCAGCCTGACTGTTGATGCAAGATGCTTTACATACCACATCACCATCAAGACTCTTTCTGAAAGTAGCAACTACAACAATGTTGCCAGTGAATTCGAACTACAGCCTTCCTATCAGCTAGCTGCCACGAGTAGGGCATGACTTCATCTCTGAAAGAGCCTTTTTAAATTACAACATGAATGCAGAACTATGCATCTAGATACCATGAACCACTTAAAAATCAAAAATTATTATCCTAAAGTTTAATTACTGATTATATTGTTCTGAGTAGCTCTTTCCATTCTGATAAGTTTTCTGAAAACCCACCAGGTTTATCTCTCTGTGGCTCTCTTAACTCTCTGCTTATCTATTTGCATAGAGTCTTTTCTGACGTTGGAAGTGATTTGAAACCAGTTTGTAAATGATGCAAACTTTTATCAGGTTATAAAATGTAAAGCTATATTAAATTTTTAAGTTTCACAGGTTTTATTTTAAACTTTTATATAAATTTTTTTCACACTTTTGAAGAAATTTATAAGGTGAAACTATAACCTATTTTTTTTAAAAAAAATTCTGCAAACTTTCTCATATTGTTTTAGGTTTATTTTAACTAATTGTTTTTGATTTTATGTGATTTTAGAATGTTAATTTTTCCAAGGTAAATTAAAGTTTTTTTTTTTTTTAATATTCTCATCTGTAGAATGTTTCCAGTTTTATGAAAAAGATATATCTTTACAAAAAAATAAGACAAGACTTAAAGAAATGTCTTTAGATACCCCTACATTTTAATTCAAATAATCATAATATACAAAGACACTTTGATAAAATTTACAAAATTATTTATAAAATTCACATATAAGTTTCAAAGATAAATGGCAGTAAATAGTTTTATAAAAAAAAATTCTAAAAAACAGTTTTCATATCATTATTAACTTTGCATGCCATGTTCCATCAGAAGTTGAATCTCTTCCAAAGGTGTGTGGATACGAATATGTTTTTCAACCATATAATCAATCATCTGTTTTAAATCACCTGAGAAATATTCTACACAACTCATAATTAATTCCTAAAAAGAGAGCAAAGCACTGTAAGATAATGAAAAAATTATACTTTTTAACTATTTTAGCAATATAAAGATATATATATATTTACTTTTTACTAATGTGATGATCGCAATGTAAGTAAATAAATGAAAAATTTTATAATTTAGAAAAAAATAGAATACAATTTAAATGACAGCATAAGATAGTTTTGAATTGTTATTAAATTTTAGCTATTATTATTATAATATTAATATCTTTTTATATTTATTAAAATTTTAATATTTATGCTTTAATGTATGATATTTTTGAATATTTTTTAAAACTTCAGTAAGACATGTTATTATAAGTTTAATATGTTCAGAGACTAAACGAAATTGTGTTAAATGAGGACATTTTAATTTGTAAAATAATGGGGATAAATAAAACAGAACAGAGAATAATAAAAATAAATATCAGTTTTATTTTGGAACATTTATTGTTAAATATTTTTTATTACACCATTTAAAGATTATATTTTACTAATTATTACTAATATTGATTTTTATTCATAATCATGGAAACCAAAATAAATGGGGAAAAGAAAATGTCAAATATGGAAAATTTTTCGTCATTTAACATTTTTTTTTTTTTTCTGTAAATAAGCCATTTAATGTCATTTGCCTTTTTCCTGTTTCATTCAGCAAATAGTTGTCAATAGCAAGACATTGCACTTTGACCTGTCTTTCAAATTCTATTAAAATTTAAATCATTTTGTATGAATTATTCATAATTTTCAATATAGTGGCTAAACTTTTTAAAAAAATCCATTGAAAGCTCCTTTGGTTTCTCATCATTATACACTAGTAATTCTTTAAGATTGCCATTGGAAAGACTTTTTGCTTATAACTTGTAATAATTTTTCAATATCCTGTGCATTTATATTATCCAATCTTTTACATTAGCTAGTTTGATAAATTTATCGATATCAACAATGGATTTTCTTGTGTCAACATCATTGCCTACCTTTGACCATCCATTTTTCCGTATTCCTTATATCAAGAAAGATTATTATTGTCTACATCATCCACGATATTATATTTTTTTTGCAAAAATCTCTAATGGATTATTTATCTACTATACTAATTTTATCCATCAGCTATCAGAATATCCTCTACAGATAAGTTTTAAAATTTGCGATTTTAGGGAAATTCCAATATTACTGCATAATATTGCAACAATATTAAATGTCATTTTGCTGTATAATCATGACAAAATTAATAAATATTCTTATTTCTCATAATAAAACATGCCAATGATATCAAGTCAAATGTAACATAATTTTTGATTAATTTCTATTTCAGTTTATAAAAATTATAATTTATTAATATCATTGTGATATAATGTGTGCATATTTAACATACAATATGAATCTAATTCATAATTTATTAAAATAATTGTTTTTATAAATTTTTAAAATTCATAATTTATAAAAATAATTGTTTTTATAAATTATGAATTTGATTCGTATTGTATGTGCACAAAACAGAACTTTTAATTTTAAAAAACCTAACTTCAATTGAAATCTAAAAACTATTTCTGCTTTGTCTTACTTTTAAATTTTTGCATTATATATAATAATTTGAAATTGATGAAAGAATGAAGTTCCATAATAATTCTACAAATTTTTCATTGAAAAGTATTATTATATAAAACTTCATAATTACTTTTGACCATCCACAATTTTGAACAGCTCTATGAAATATGCTTCTAGACTTTTCTATTTCATTATTCTGCATCTAAAACAATAGATTACAAATTTAAACAAATAAATTTTTATTACGAAACACTGTTTAAGTCAAACATTTTTATTTTTGCTATTTTAGCAAAAATTAGAATAGTGCTTTAAGTAAATATTCTTGAAAAATTCTCTAGGATTTTCAAATTTTTTAAAAAGAAGTATTCTATCTTTCTACTTTTCATTAAAAAAATGTTTTTAAATATTTTTATACACTTACAAATTACTTACACCAATACCACATTTATTTTAAATTATAGTTTCAGCTAATAAACTTTTCATGTCTTGTGAGATAGTGAATAAGAGACTCTTCCACAGAATCTTTAATTTGGGATCTTCTGTTTCTTTGTTGAACACTGGTAGGTCTCATATACTGCTTATTTATCTCATGAAGGGTTCACCGATGAGTAGTGAGGGAGGGTAGTGCTTTCTGGGACGTCTTTTGGAGTAAGAGCCCCACATTTTAATGGGAGAAAATCTGGAAAACTTGATTACTATTGATGTGATTTTACATACACAATTGCCATGAGTCTCCTTGTCTCTGGAATCAGCGAATACAACAAGGCATCAATGGATTCGAATCTTGACCCTCCTGCATGTTAGCTGCACAGGCTGGGCTTTAATTCAGAATGATTGAAAAATATTATTTTAATAATATTTATCACTAACCATAATACTTTTTAAATTTTTATAATCTGAATTTTCTACAGAAATTATCACATATATATTTTTCTTCAGTATATATCAGACCTTTTACATTGCTTCTAAAGTAATTTCTGTAGCTTTACGTGATGCTTGGTAACAAATTTCCTAACATTGCTAAGTTTTTGAAAACGTTTCATTTCACTAAATTTAATACATCTTTAATAAAAATAATAAAGATTTTATTTCTGCTTTGATTAAGCAGTGAAAGATATATCTTTGAATTATTGCTTAAAACTGAAATCATAATTGATGAAATTTATAAATTTTTTTAATGCTGCATGATAATTTGTCTGTAGATAAAGAGCAATAAAAAATGAAAATTACTTCAAATTTAATATATGACTGCCATAAAATGGGAATGTATGCACAGGCCAAAGAATCAAGAGCTTTTTCATAAAGAGATCGAATTTTCCATTTTATGCCCATATCAGGAGGAGAAATTTCTAAAAACAAAAAAAAAAAAAGTATAGAAGAATATCAAACTAGTTAATTATTTTTCTTAAACATCAATACATTTGTGCAGTTGTTTTTTACATCTTTTAATTTTTTTTTCTTGAATACTTATAAGTATTAAAACAAGTTTATAATGAATGATAAAATCTAATATTTTAGTTGTTTACAAAAAACTGAAAATATCAATTTTAATCAATATATATGTATATTTGATAAAAGTATTTAAACTTATAACATTTCATTCTATCTAAAAGAACATCGATAAAGAAAACATTCGGTACAACATACATATGTAATGACTGGAGAATGCAATATATAGTGTATTATTACATCTAATTTTAAACAACAACAAACAACAATAATAATAATAAAACTTACCATGTAACAGTGTGTCCGAAATTGAAGTAGAAAGGGAGTATGATATTGAAAGTTCTGAAGCTAATGCAAAAATCCATGTAATAGGCTCAGTTTTGCCAGTTCCTTTTAAAATATCAGCAAAAAAATCTAAAAAGTATTCACAATAAAAGTAAAATTTTACAAAGGAATATAAAATTAATAAGAAATAAAACAAACATAAAATCTGAGCACATTATCAAAAATATTTTTTTTAAGTTATTAATCATTTTGCAAGTATAATTCATAGAAGTTTTTACATTACCTTCGTGTTGGACTAACAACAAGAGATGCATTTCTCCATCTTATTAAAATATGCAAAAGTCTACTGTTGCTGGGATATTGCTTCACAGAATCATATAAATAAAGTAAGAGAGGCTTCATTGAAACAATAGAATTTCTTGTATGAAAATTGAGCAACTCAGCTTGAAAAACACAAATTTGCTCTTGAATGTACCTAATTAAAATGAATTTATTTTTTATTTTTATTCAGCTAATATTACTTATTAATACATAGAAATTCATTAATTTCATATAAAGTAAATTCATTTAATTTAACAATATATAAAAAGTATACAAGATAACTTAAATTAAAAAGTTTTGATATAGAAAGAATTTCAAAACCATAGATACAAATTAAATGAAAAATATTTTTTGTTTTGAGATTTCATGTTAGAATATTCAAGTAACTGCCTATGCTTCTTTAGTAATAAACATAATAAAGTGCTTGATTGTCAAAGTATGAAGAATCCATTTGTGTCATTGAAATTTTCAAAATCTGTAATGGAGTTATATTATTGCATAAAATCGGTACATAGTAATACATATCTACTTAAAAGTAAAGAAGTGATTATTTATATTATATAATAATAGAAAAGGCACAAGGATATTAAAAAACTTGTCTTCCAGATTGGTCATTGACAAAATATTAAGTCCCAATACAACAATGCCCAAAGCAATAACACCTTTATTTATTGATGAGCTATTTGCACGAGGCATATTAAATAAAAATCCAGCTGAAACATCAGCAATAGATATTTACAATGAATTTAAATAGTAAACCAAACGATTCTGGCACATCAGCATGTCCTCACAAACACTCGCTAACTTCTTCAGTTCTGTCAACCACACAATTTCTTCCCGACTTTCTAAACCTGAACTCGAACCCAGAACTCCCTTCTTCTGCTATGGCCATTGCTTTTATCTTGTCCCTCTAACACAGTTCTGAACTCTTCTTCTTTTTCACCATTCACCGATGTTTTTCTCTCCTGTGCTGCATACCCTTGCTGGCTTTTCTCCTTCTACACGCACTGGGGTCGTACAACACCATTACAACCACTGGGGTTGTTTAAATAATACACATATTTTCCTTATTTTATACTGGGTAAAATACAAATATTATGTTGCAAACAGAAATTGTTTTTTGGATAATAGCAATAGTTAAAAATAATTAAATTATTATAAAAACAACATTTTATTAAAAAAAGTTTCCTTTAAAAAAACAATAAAATGCATAATATTAAGTATTTTTTCATTTCCAAAACAATTATTTCTTACACAGAATTAGTTTTTATTTGTTATAAGAATCTAAATAAAAGACTGTTATAACAGTCATTAGTTAGTGCAATTAGTTAGATCATCATTTTCATTAGTATTATAACACCATCAGTATTTTTTAATATGCATTAATTAAATTTGAAGCTAGTGAATTAAAAGAAATATATATATATATATATATATTCAGAATATGTTGATAATTAATTCAATTAAAAATTTATGACCCAAAGTTAATTTTGACTGTTCTATTATTTTTTCTGTAAAGTTACAATTTAGTTTTCTTTAATAGTTTAAAATACAGCATTAAATAAGTAGTGCTCATATGCAATTAATTGAAATAGATGCAAAATATAATTGTAATTTCATGATATGATCTAACATTACTTACTTATGGATGTCAGTTTAATATTTGTATTATATTTAACAAAGTTTTAGAATTAATAAAAAAAAAAATTTTTGTTTTAATTTTTATTTTTTGTTCAACTACAGAAAACCGTTGAAAGAATATTTCTTTAATACCTTATTAAAAAATATTTTAATTAATTTTCATACTTCAATATGTATAAACATTATATAAATTATACAAAATTAATTACTTTTTTTTTGAGTGAATCCTCAATTTCATTTCCTAAAGTTTCAGATGAATCATTCAAAACTTGAACAGCTGCATCAAGACCTTGTAAAAATATTGCAAATATGCAAAACATTTTATGCAATCAATCAATGAATATGTATAGGGGTCTAAACAGTAGCATAAGCCATTCTTGGTATTTGCCATTGAAGACAATTCTTCATTTAAAAAGCTTTTAAATCCAGAAACAGCTTTAAGAATTTGAGTTGGTTTGATAAGTTCATTTGAATAAGGCACATATTTTTCTTTGCAGCCTATGTGAATCAAAAGCCATATTATTTCACTGGGAGAAAATAATTCATTGTCAGACACACAACTTTCTTGAATATTTAAGCTAAAATCAATATAAGACCGAACAAAATACCACAATTCTTTCATTGGCATACAACCGCCGTTAACAGCCGAGATACTTGATGAAAATAAAGTTTCAGTAGTTTTCTTAGCCTTTTTTTTAGAGGCACAACAAGATTCAATCTTAATGTACTCAAACCACAATAACAAGCAATTTCGATTTTCTGGTTCTTTGAGGATATTTTTAACAAATTTTTGTACACTTCCCATATTTTCAGCATCGATATTACATTCTAAAGCAACTTTTTGTAAATATTTCAACCATAAATGTAAGAATAAAACTTTGTATCTAAAGGAAAATTTCTCTTTTTGCTTGAAAAAACACATTTTCATGAAATTTACATGTTCAGCATTCCAAACAGTGGTTTTGAAAAGGAATGGGTTTGAGTCTTGTTCATTAAACAATGAGTCATTTAATTTTTTTGATAATATATCAAAATTTACAATAGTTATCTGGCAATTCATTTCTTTTGCAGAATGATTATAGCATCCAAACAGGTGTGGATTAAAACCCAAAAAAGTTAAGAAATTATGTAGTAATAAGAATTTATGCTCTTCATTAGAAACACGAAAAATAAATTTTGAAATATCATCGAAGGAAATCGTTCGGTCAATGTCATCGATATCATCTTCTGTCTGATCATATTCAGGATTTGGTCTCCATGGTAACCAATGGTGACTTTCTCTGAGTCTTTCAAATTTTAACCATGTTTTCCATTCTGGATATTTTTGGTAGAGTATGTCCTCTTCTGTGTTACTTAAATCTAAAAAAAGTTAAAATTAAATAATTAGAATACAAATATTAAGAAGAAACAATGAATGTTTTAATTTAAAGTCCCAAAAGAATTTCAAATTTTGCATAGTAATACAAAAATGAGGGCAAATCAATAAGTACTTAAGAAATCACAGAGATGGTGCTCATAGTACCGAAGCAAATTTATTTCCGATGAGTACCCTCTCTCAAATTGCTGATAGAATTTTAATCATATTCGCTGAGTGATTCTATACTAATAAAATTGTTCTATTTTTACAAATGATTGATGTAAAATATCAGCAGGTGGGTGCCACATTTGTTCAGCAGAAAACAAATGCAATCATGTTGTCGATTTAAAATGGTTGAATTGAAATTTGAATGATTGCTACAACCACAGTATTCACCAGATTTGGTCACTAGTGAATTTTTCTCTGCTCAAATATGAAAAAAAAAAAAAATATATATATATATATCTTTGGGAGAAATGCATATCAAAGGAGAAACCAGTGTCTATTATGAGGACCTTATGAAATCATATTTTTTGGACAACTTAAAGTTGAAGAAACGTTGGGCAAAATGTATCAAGTTGAAAAGGAACTATCTTAAAAATTAAAATGGATCTCCAAAAAATGCCTTTTTCTATTCTTTTATAAGTATTTATTAACTTGAACTTGCACAAATTTTTTTGATAATTTAGAATTGGATTATTTAAGAAAAACTCCACAAAAGTGCATTTTAGATAAATAATGAAACATACATAAAATTATACACAAAATAATAATAGCAAAATAAGAATGAATTTATTTTTAAAAATGCATGCTTAACACAATTTTTTTTTGGTGATGTGAAACAAGTTTACCATAGAATTAGAAAATTAGTATACTATTCATGAATAATTAACAATATACACAAGTAATATTAGAATGAGATTATTTTAATTTACATGCAATATAATAATAAAAGAACATTTAAAAACCAAATGTTTAACCATTTTTTTTTCGATTACTGGAAGATGACATTCCAAGTTTGAAGCTCAATATTAAAAAAAATTAATGCACTATTCATGAATTATACAACACTCATTACATATAAAATAATAAATTTTGATAAGAACAACCAAGTAAGAAAAATTATTATACCTGATTGAGTAACAAGTTTTTTAAAAGAAATTTTATTTTTCTCAACAGTAGTTGCCCATCCAATAGCCTCATCTTCTCCAAAGCGAGCTGCTCCACTATCCCAAAATGGTTCAAAGCAAATTATTTGCTCAGATACAGACAGGGATTCAATGGATTGCTTACTGAATAAATTAAATTCTATGAGAGCTTGAAAGGCAGCAATTGCCTTTTCTGTATAACCACAACTTTTGAGAATGAAAACCAACTGATTGAAAATATCTGGAAAAAGATTCATGAAGATTAACATATAATGAATAGTGTAATTAGATAAAATTCTTAAAAAAAATTAACATTTATTTATCATTGTTGTCATTAAATAACAACTTTAAAAAAAAATTTAAAATTTAGATGATACTGGAAAAGAAACTTTAATTTAATGATGTAGTTCCCATTTACCAAAAGTTGTAAAAGGTAAATACTTGAATTTTAAAGTGCAGGGAAAAAAATAATAAGTAGCAAAAAATAATTACATAATAAAGTGTAGGGAAAAATATATTCTTGAAAAATAAAGTAGCACAAGAAAAAAAGTGTTAATAAAAAACAATTAATTAAGTGTTAATAAATATTATAATTTTCAAGAATTTAAGATAGATTTTTATTAAGAATTTATGTGAGTTAATTAATACGTAAAAATTAAAAAACTGATTTTTTTTTCTAATTAAAAATATTATAATTTTTATTTAAATATAATAATCAAAACCTTTAAGAAATTATTTTTATAAGTGAATACCAACACATCTTATCCATCTTCCAAACATGTGTGCAAAAATTTAGTGAGTGATTACTTTGTGCAAGCTAATTTGTAATAAATGCTAAATAAAATATGAAAAAAAAAAATTTAAATAACATTTTACTTACCTAGCATATTATTTATAATATCAGGAGGTGCCTGATGAGATACAATAATCCCTTCACTCAGATCTGAGAGAGTCCTAATGCACTTTGAAAATATTTTTAAAACTCGGGGAATACTGAAGTAAGTCAAGTTTGTGAGGATAAAAATTATGTATTCTTTCCAAATTTGAGCATTGTTAGGATACAAAAATAACAGTTCATCCCAACAAGACATCACCTTACCCCTCTTCCAAATATGTGGGCCCAACTTCAATTTCTCTATATTCAACTGCACATTCTTTGGATTGTGTTTTAATGCTTTGTCTAAAATGGCTATCTTTTTATCGATAATATACTGTTCTGACACTAATTCGTTAGCTTCCTCAGATTTTTGTGAACTGTAAAATTCTTCTTGAAAGTTAACAAAATCCAGCCATAATTGAATATCATGAGGAGTTTCTCTTACTCTCTGATTAAACAATATATTGTTCTTCAATTCAGATTTAAATGAACTGTCATATTTATTTTCATCCATATTTTTAGATTCAGATTCATCCATATATTCAGATTCTGTGGATTTCCAAGATAATGAAACACCATCAAAATTAGCTTTTGATTGATCTAAAGTAGAATTTTTATTATTAGAGGTCAGTTGTACAAGAGATATAAAGCTTGATGCAACAGATGGAACTCCAGGAACTTTTCTTAAAGTACAAACCTCACTTGCCCTGCCTGTTTTCAATAATAATTTTAAAGCCTTTTTACTGAAATACCGAGGTACATCCTTCTTAGGATTGTGAGTAGAAGTCTGTAACCACACACTTTTCTCCTGTGAACTACAACCAACAGGAACTTCAGGGAATCGTTTATAACTAGCTGTTTTTTTCTTTTCCAAACAATCATAATGATTGTTTTCAAAATCTCCATTTTGGTCAACTCTAAAAGCTCTTTCAAAAGATAACCCAGTTTCTTCAATGAAAGTCTTTTTATTCAACTGACTTCGGATTGAATCTCTAGAAGAAATACAAAATAACATATAAAGGGTTTTACCATATTAATTCAATTATGATTAAAATATAGATTTATAGAAAGTAAAAAGATTGTTTTATAAAAAGCTCTTTAAATTTTAAGTGTCTTGAATTTCAAAGCACTTAATATTTTCTTTGGTTGAACATCAGTGGGTTTTAGATACTACTTATGCATCCCAACGAACATAGAACACCAATGGGTGATGATTGTAGGACAGTGCCTTTAAGGACTTTTAGGGATAACTGCCCCACATTTGCTTGCCGCATGGGAGGAAACCTGGAAACCCAGGCAGCTTGACTAACAATGCGAGATGCTTTTACACACATTATCGTCAATGAGTCTTCTTATTTCTGAAAGCAGTGGCAACCTGCTGCTAGTGGATTCGAACACTTGGCCACACACTTGGCCTTGCACTCTAGCTGTGCATGTTGCCAAACACTTGATATCAATAAGTAAAATTAACTAGTATAAGATTTTTCCCATTGGTATAGTTGGATCACGTGTTGTAAGAAATATTAAGTGCTGAGAGTCAAGATGCACTTCAAAACTAAAGAATAAGGCAAATCTTTTTACTTTCTATAAATCTATATTTTAATCATGAATAGTGTATATTCTTTGTATTTCTTCTAAATTCAATCCCAGTCAGTAATAAAAAGACTTTCATTGAAGACTGGGTATCTTTGAAGAGCTTTAAGTTGACAAATGAGATTTTGAAGCAATCATTATGATGTTGGAAGAAAACGCGGATATAAACGATTCCCTGAGTTCCTGTTGTGTAATTCACGGGAAAAGAGATGATGATTTCACAGAGGATAACCCTCAGTATTTCGTAAGGCTTTAAGAGTATTATTGAAAAGCAGGCGAAAAGTTCCTGGGTTCCATCTGTTACTCAAGCACATATCTCTTGTGCAACTGACCTCTGTATGAGACTACACTTGGGTCAATCAGCTGGCTTTGTGGTGTTTATGAGAGATCTGAATATATGGATGAATCTGAACAAAAATATGGATGAAAAACAACTGGACCATTTAAACGAATTGAAGAACAATGTATTGTTTGTCGAAGTGAAAGCTTCATGATATTGTGTAACAGTTTTGTTAACTTCAGAAGAACATAGTTCACAAAAATCTGAGGGAAGCTGCTTGAGTGAGTGTCAGAGGCTGTATATTATCGATAAAGATGGCCATTACAGAAAGCATTAAAGCGCAATCAAGAATGTGCGGTTAGTAGAGGAATTGAAGTTGAGCCATATTTGGAAGAGAGGAATGGGTGATGTGTGTTGGGATGAACTGTTATTTTAGCTATTGGAAAGAATACATGGCGCAAACTTAACTACTTCAGTTTTAAATATTTTCAAGTGCGTGCGTCAGAAAGTAGCTGTGTTTCTATTCTGCTATGTATATTATTTAAGCACTCTTTTATTTAGCATTTGGCCTGGAAATTAGCTTGCACTCACTGGTACCTATATTTGGAAGATGACAAAGATGTGTTATTCTATGAAAAGTTTGATTATTATCGACCCAAATAATATTTTAATTAAGAGAAAAGAATCAGTTTTAATTTTTACGTAGTAGAATGTAATAAAAAATCTATCTTAAACGAGAATTATAATATTATTAACGCCAATTAATTGTTTTAATATATTACTTTTCTGTACTACCATTTTCAAATATAGTAATTGGCCACACGCTACTATTTTTTCCTGCATAAAGAACCAGTATTCTTTTTACAAATGGTAAGTAAGAACTACATCATTTCTTTCAGCTAAATTTAAATTTTTAAAGGGTTGACTGGCGACAGCAATGTTTTTGGGAATTTTATCTGAGTACACTATTCATTATGTTGTCTTCATGAATCTTTTTCCGTTATTTCAATCAGTTGGTTTTCGTCTCAAAAGTTGTGTTACTGAAAGGCAGTATACTTAGCTAGCTTCTCATGTTTGTTTCCCTGTGCACCTTCTGAGCAAATAATTGCTTTGAACATTTTTAGACAAATGAAGCAGCTAGAAGATGAGCTATTAATTTGTTGAGAAAAATAAAAATTTCTTTAAACTTGTTTTTGGCCTGTATTTTCAACCATGAACGATGCAAGGAACTATTATTTTAATATTATTTTATAGTCATGAATAGTGCATTAATTTTAATATTGAGCTTCAAGCTAGTGTCTCTTTCAGTAATACGAAAAATGTTAGAAACATTTGGTTTTTAATGTTCTTTATTGTCCTGTGCATGTAAACCAAAATAATCTCATTCTAATATTGCACTATTATATTGACAGTATTCATGAATAGTATACTAATTTTACAATTCTATGGTAAGCTGTTTCACATCACCAAAAAAATTGTGTTAAGCATGCATTTAAAAATAAATTCATTCTTATTTTATGAAAGCCAAGTATTTTGTAATTTTATGTGTTTCGTACTTTTAACTGGGGCTACCATGTCAATTCTAAATATCAAAGAACAACAAATGCTATAAAGAATGAAAAGGCATTTGGAGATCAATTTTTAGTTCCTTTCAGCTTGATACGCGCGTTTCTTCAACTTGTGTCCAAAAAATATGATTAAAATTCCTGCATAACTAGTACCGGTTTCTCACGATATGCATTTCTCCCAAATATGTATATATTTTTCCAGAAGGCGGAAACCGCTGTGACAGAGCACAATTTGGTCTCTGTGTTGTAATCATTCAAACCAATTCAACCATCGACAACATATTGCATTGTTTGCTATTAAATATTTTACATCAATCATTGTAAATAGAACAATTTATTAGTATAGAATCACTCATATCGGCACAATTTGAAAGGAAGGGGTACTCATCGGGGAAATAAGTGCTTCGACATGGCACCATCTCTGTTTCTTAAGTACTTATTATTTGCCCTCATTACTATGCAAATTTGAGGCTCTTTGGAGACTTTAAATTAAAACATTCATTGACAATATTATATTCTAATTTAACTTTTTAGATATGGCACAGAAGAGACATATACCAAAAATATCCAGAATGAAAACATGGTGCAGCTCAGAAGAAAATGCCATTGAGGTACCATGAGACCAAATCTGAGTATGATCAGACAGAAGACATTATCGACAGGCATGGCGGCATTTCATTCCATTTCAAAATTTATTTTTCGTGTTTCTAATGAAGAGCATAAATTCTTGTACTACATAATTTCTTAACTTTGGAGTTTTAATCACTATTTGAACTGCTATAATCTGCAAAGAAAGAAATGAATTATAGCACTGATATATTAAAATTAAAATGACTCATTATTGCGAACAAGACTCAAACCCATACTACTTTCACTGTTTGAAATGCTGAACATGAAAATGTGTTTTCAGAAGGGCCTAAGATCTGAGAGTTTTATTGCCCATTTATGGTGTGAAATATTTACAAAAAGTTGCTTTTAGGTGATAATATGAGGAAGATGTACAAGCTGGGTAAAGCTCAATCCTCCAAAAAAAACAGAAGAAGTGCTGATGATAATAGTTTGAGAGTACATTGGGTAGTCTAAAAAAGGCTAAAACTACTGAGCTTTATTTTCATCAATATCTCGGCTGATGCAGCACAGTTCTGCAATGAAGGCCAATGTGTTGATCTTCTATATTTCCATTTTAACCAAATATTCAAGAGGGTGTGTGTGTCTGACAAGCTGTTAGCCTCTCCCAGTAACTAATATGGCTTTTGACCACATAGGCTGCACAAAGCATATTCAAATAGACTTATCAAACAATACTAAGCTGTTTCTGGATTTAAAGCTTTTAATGAAGAGGTAATCTTCAATGGCAAATACCAAATGGCAATACTGTTTAGACCTATAGGCGTTGATTACAAAGTGTTTTGCAATATTTACACAAGGTCTTGATCAACATTCAAGGTGCAGATGATTCGACTTTGGAAATGAAATTGAGATTCCTTCAAAAATATTGAATTTTGTATAATTTATATAATGTTTATGCATATTGAAGTATGAAAAGAATTGTAAAATATTTTTTAATGAAATGTTAAATATTCTTTCAGCGATTTCTATGATTGAACAAAAAAATAAGAGGTAAAGCAAAAATTTTTATTAATTCTAAAACTTCAATACAAATATTAAACGAGCATCCACTCCAAACAATGTTAGATCATATCATGGAAACCTATTATATTACATATTCAATTAATTACATATGAAACACTATATTTGGCTCTTATGACACAAACTGTGCTGTAACTTTTACAGAAAATGTAGAATTTAAAAACAACTTTGAGTCATAAGCCACAATTGAATAATTATCGGCATATTCTGATATATGTATAATATATATATATTTCTTTTAATTACCTTCAAATTCATACAGCGCACTCAAGTAAAAATGCTGATATTGACAATACTGAAGGCTTATAACTAATGACTGTTATAGCAGTCTTTATTTTATTGTATACAAATAAAACTGAATTCTGTATGAAATAATTGTTTTGAAAATGAAAAAATACTTAATATTATGCATTTTGTGAAACTTTTTAATAAGTATTGTTTTACTATATTTAATTATTTTAACTATTCTTTATTATCAAGAAAAAAACAATTTATTTAACATATGTATATTTTACCAGTATAAGCAAGGAAAATATCTTCAGTGATTGCTAATAGTTGCTCTGATCTTTGTGTAAGAAAAACAACAACAGCACGGAAAATACATCGTGTGGCGAAAAGAATTCAGGAACTGTGTTGAAGGGACAGGAACATGCAGAAGAAGGAGTTCTGGAGTTCGAAGTTCGCTAGAATGGGGAAACATTATTGATTGTGAGCTGAAGAGAGACAGCGAAGTGATGATTTTCTTGATGTTTGATTTCTTCTATTCATTATCTATTGCTGATGTTTCGGCTGAATTTTGACGCTTTTCGTGCAAAAATAACTCATCCAGCAAATAAAGGTGTTATTGCTGGGCACGTGTTAATATTGAGACTTAATATTTTGTCAATGATGGAAGACAATGTGCCTTTCTATTATATAATATAAATAATCACTTTCTTTTACACAAAAATAGTATATATTTTTATCTTGCCATTTCACACATTAATATAACTCAGTACAGTACAGAAATTTCAATGTTTAGTAGACTAAATCAGCACTTATTATGTTTATTACTAAGAAGCATGAGCGAGGTACTGAATATTCTAACATGAAATCTCAAGGCAAAGATATTTTTCTTCATTACTATCTATGGTTTTGAAATTCTTTCTATATCAAAACTTTTTAATTTAAGTTATCTTGGCTTATACTTTGCTATATTGTTAAATTAAATAATTTAGCTTTATATGAGTGTGTTCTAGCGTATTAATGAAACAAGCCTTAGCTGGTAAGAAATAAAGAAATAATTCATTATGAGGCCCCAATGTTTTTCAAGCTGAGTTGCTCAATTTCAGCACAAGAAGTATTGTTTCTCTTGTTGCTGTGAAACAATATCCCCAGCGGCGTAGACTTTTGCGACGCAATAAGCGAATGCTCTTGACAGTCAACTGCCGAAAGGCTGACATGAATTATACTACTGGGGTAATAATGGCAAAAAAACTGTTTTTGATAATGTGCTCGTTTTTACATTTCTTGTAACTCTTTGCAAAATTGCTTTGTGTGAATGCTAGATTTTTGTGATATTTAAAGGAACTGAACAATTTGACCTGGTTTCGAAAATTTTCAATATCACTCCTTTCATATTTCAGACACACTGACCCATGTTGAGACATATTGTTGACAATTAGATGAATATTACACTTGCTGTATTGTCGTATATATGTTGTACTTAATGTTCTTTATAAATGTTCTTTGGAAATATTATATAAACTTTTTTATCCAAATATTGCTGCTATATTGATTAAAATTGATACTCGTTTTAAACAGCTAAAGCGTTATCATTCATTATAAACTGTTTTAATACATAACGTATTCAAGAAAAAAACAAAACAACTGCATCTGTTGATGTTTAAGAAAAAATAATTAACTGAACACGTCAACTAATACCTGCTTTTTTGTTTCCTCTGATAGGCATAAGAGAAAATTACGATCTGGCATGAAAAAAGCGCGATTCTTGGCCTGTGCATACATTGTTATAACTTGATATTCTGTAAAATTTGAGTAATTTTCATTTTATTGCTCTTTAGACAGGTATCATGCGGCAGCAAAAAATTTATAGGCTTCATCATTTCAGTTTTAAGCAATAATTAGATATATGCTTTCTGCTGCTTAATCAAAGCAGAAATAAAATGTATTATTTTAATTAAGTGATAATGTGGCTGTTGGCAATGTTGAACTGATACCAGCATCTCATAAAGCCAAGAGTACTTTTAAGTAATGTAAAAGGTCTGATACTGAAGAAAAATATGTAATATTAGATAATTTCTGTAGAAAATTCGGGTAAAATTTAAAGTATGGTTAGTGATATATTAAAATAATATTTTTCAGTCATTCTAAGCAACTTACTATCAGCTACGCT